>SEYY01016993.1:5000-12500 GCA_009176605.1 Armadillidium nasatum
TGTGCGATTAATTTTGTGGATAGTTGCTCCTAACGAGTATTACTAACATTATTTTTGCGATAATTTTTGAGTTTTTCTTTACTCATTTGAACTTTGCGATTATTTTTGCGATTTTTTTTTTTTTTTTTTTTTTTTTTTTTTATTGGAAAAAGAACTTTTTGTGCAATTGTATTTGATATTGAGTATTTTTTTTATTTTTTGTTTTTTATTTTTTTTTTGCAATATTTTTCCAATTTACCTTATTTATTTATTTTTTTTACCAATTTATTTTTGTTTATTTATTTGCAAATTTGAAACGATGGGAGGGTTGTAATTGGGTGTACAAAATAATTTCTTTTATATATTTCAAATATGGATAATATGGATAAATCTAGGGAAGAAGGAGCTCAAGGAGGCTCGAGAGCCATGAGTTTGCTAACAGAGTTACAGGGTTGTCTGACTAACGAAGCAAATGAGCTAAGTGTGGAGACAATGTATCCTATATTAGAAGGATTAACACAGGCAGTGAAAATGAAAATGGAAAGTCCAGATATTGGACTAGAATTTGAGAAGAAAAAGAATAGTGCAGGTATAGGACAGGGATTTGGAAAGAGGAGGGAAAGATTTAATGTGGGACAGGATGTTAGAATGAAGGAAACACAAAAGAGTAAACAGAATGTGCAGTATGCACTAAAGTATCGGAATGATACCTCTGAGGAAGTGGTAAATAGCGCCTTTGGAGGAGACAGTGAAAGTGATAGTGTTAGTAGTATGGTAACACAAAGGAGGAGAAAAAGAAACAAAAGGAAAAGGAAAGCTGCCAGAAAGTACACTATCGATGAGAGCTCTGTCTCAGAAGCTGAGTCGGAAACGGAGAGTGAATTAGATAGAGGAGGAAAATTGTGGTTGAAAAGATTGGTGGAGCTGGAGAAGACAGGAATGGAGCCTGGTATGGCCGTTAATAGGGTTCTGATTATTTTGGCTGGAGAGCTATTAGAAGTATTAAGAACCTTCAGCAAAGCAAACGTAAGAGCAGTTAAACCATTGAAGTATGGAGTTGAGAAAGTACAGACTTTTGATGCGTTCATTGAGGACTACGAACGATACGCTAGAGAACAGTTAGGTAGAGACAAAAACAGGTGGGCTGTAGATTTGAGGAACTTCTTAGAGGGACCATCATTGAGGACATATTATAGCATCTTTCGGGCGAAAATGAGCTATACCACAATAGTGGCACGATTGAAGAGCTGGTGTAAAGAGGAAAAAGAGAATGAAATTTTAGATCTACAGCGTGAGTTTTGGAGGATAGAGATGAAGAAGAATGAAAGATTTGCTGACTTTGCTCTTAGATTGCAGACCACTTATGAAGCTGCCACAACAAATGATCAAAGGGATGTAGAAGTACTGAAGAAGCAGTTCTTAAACTGCCTCCCAAAAAAGGTTGCGAGACGATTTAAGGTCCGTATGGGAGGAGATAAAGAAGGTGCAAAGGTTCGATGGAAGGAGGTGGTAAATTGGGCACAAGAAGAGGACGAGTTGGATGACCAAGAAGAACCGGAAACAACTGCAATACCAATATGGGCCACATTGCGAGATGATGGAGGTGAAAGAATGCCGGTACAGTACGGAAGACCACATGTTTCAAGTAATGGACCCAGGGATCATGATAATCGAAATAGACCATACCATGATGGTATTGCAAGATGTCATCACTGTGGAAAAAGAGGCCACATCAAGCGCGATTGTTGGAAGCTTAGGGGATGGTGTTTAATCTGTGGTAGTAGTGAGCATAAACATTTCAACTGCGAAATGAGAACAGGGAATAGATATAGACGTAGACAAACCGGGCAAGAGGATGAAGAAAATCAAGGTCGAAATGTCACAAGAGTTCATGACGCCGAAGAAAGGCGATGTTTTCTTTGTGATGAAGTAGGACATTTTAGAGAGTCATGTCCTATGAAAGCCCAAGTTGAAGAATTTATAAGGAAAAATAGACAAACAGCGTCGGGAAACGAGGCTGCTCCGCCATTGCCGGGAGTGAGTCGGAGCCAACAGCAACAACAGTAGTATTCAAACAAGGAAGTGTCCCGGTCGATAGTGGTTGCCCGATCCTGAATCCTGAAGCGAATGAATTTGTGATGAGTAAAGGCAAAGGGAAATCCGATCCTTTACCTCAAAGGCCTGCCAGGGTACGGAGTAGAATGGCCGAGTTTACAAATGAGACAACAACAGGCGTATATGGTGCCATTGGTAGAGTTAACTGTACAGAATTTGACGATATTAGAATAACACCGCTGTTGCGGTTCCTAGTGAAACTTAACGGCATGGAAGTGATGGCAATAATGGATTCAGGCTCACAGTACTGCTTGATTTGTGAAAGTGAGTTGAGTAAAATTCCTAACCCGGAGATAGAAAATAGAGTAGTGAGGCTTAGAGGAGTTGGAAGTCCATCTATGTGTACTGAGTCTCATAGAACCGCTACTTTGAAAGTCACAATTGATGGAATAGATTATGGGCAATCTGAGTTTATAGTGGTACGACACTTGAAAGAGGGTACAATATTGGGAATGCCATTTTTGACAAGAAATGAAATAAAATTGAACGTAAAAGAAAGGTCTTTTACACGTTGTGGTGAATTCGGTATTAAGGAGCAGGTGTATTTAACGAATGAACCTGAAAGCTGCGTACGTGTCGTGACCTCGGTTCCTGTTTATGTAGCTAGTGAAATTATAATTTCAGAAGATCGATGGGTCTCGGTCAAAGCACGATGGCCATCTAAGAGAATTAAGCCAAGAAGTGGTGCAGAATGGGAAGACAAGAAACCAGAAGAATTGTTAATAGATAATCAAGAAGGAGACAATAAAAGGGGATACAACAACCGGTTCAGGGTGTTACCCGGGCTTGTACAATGGAAGGACGGTCAAGGGGAGGTACTTATAAAAAAGTTAACTGCTGGACAAATGAAACTGGGAAAAGGTGAAAGGATTGCTATGGCCCAATTGGTAGTGGATGAAGAAAAATTGAAGAAATTTGAAACGAAGCAATGCGCAGTAAATACAACAGTGCAAGAGTTGCTAGAGAAACAAAATTTAGGAGAAGAATGGACAAAGGAGAGGCTCAATAATGAAATAGAATTTATGGATGAGCTAAGCAGTGAACAGCGCAGAAGTGTTATAGAGACGCTTTGGAAACATCGAGCAGCGTTCAGTAGAAGTGACGCCGATGTTAGTAGAACATCAATGACACCATATAGGATTAAACTTCATGATTGTACACCGATTTACCAGAGAGCGAGGAGATTTGACCAGCGAACTAACGATGAAATAGAGCAGCAAGTAAGGGAGCTGTGTCTGAGGGATATAGTGGAGCCTTGTGCTTCAGAATGGAGCTCTCCTATTGTACCAATTAGAAAGAAAGACGGTACTTTGCGCCTGTGTGTAGACTATCGGAGGTTGAATAGGGTGACAGAGGCTGATAGGTTTCCCATGACTAATATAACCGAAACTATCTTTAGTTGTCATGGTGCTTATTATTTCACAAGCTTAGACCTATTGAAGGGGTACTATCAAATGCAGTTAGAGGATAGTAGTAAAGATTACACTGCATTTTCCACCGTTAGTGGTCAGTATCGTTTTAAGAGACTAAGTTTTGGACTTAAGAACGGACCCGCCGCATTCCAAAGGGAGATGCAGCGTATATTGACTGGGTTTAGCCGAGATAAAGTTATAATATATGTTGATGACGTCCTTATAATATCAAGGGGATTTAATGAGCATTTAACTCTCTTGGAGCGTGTCCTCCAGAGGTTTTGCGAAGCCAATGTAAAGGTAAAGGTGAGCAAATGTAAGTGGGTGCAAAAAGAAGTCAAATTCTTGGGTCACATCATCAGTAGAACCGGAATAAGAAAGCTTCCCGAGTATGTAGATCAGATTGACAAACTGGAGAGACCTAAAAATGTCGGTGAATTAAGAAGGTACCTCGGGATGATTAACTTTCAGCGGAAATTTATCAGGAATTGTTCTGAGGTCGCTGCACCTCTTAGTACTTTGACAGGTGGGAATAGGAGAGATCCAATCGAATGGACAAACGAACGGAATTATGCATTCGAAGAATTAAAAAAACGTATGAAGGACTCAGTTGAGTTAGCTTTTCCTGATTTTTCACAACAGGCGAAAAGTCTTGAGTTATTTGTGGATGCTAGTGGGTTCGGAATGGGTGCTGGTTTATGTCAAGAACAAAATGGCGAGAGACGAGTCATCGCATACAACTCCCATTCATTTAGTGTTTGTGAGAGAAGAGCGTCTACGATAGAGAGAGAATTACTTGCCATAAGGTGGGGAATTAAGAGCTTCAGACCCTTTTTGTTGGGTCAGCATTTTATTCTTTATACGGACCATCGACCGCTGGTGTATCTGCATACAATGAAGCTAGTGGACAGTAAATTGGCTCGTGTCCTTGATGATTTGAGCGAGTACAGCTTTGAGATACAGTATTTTCCAGGGAAAGAAAATGTGTTTGCAGACACTTGGTCCAGGTGCCATCAGAGTGTTAGAGAAGATGTTGAGGTCGCTGACCCGCGGGCGCTTCCGAAGGGACTAGTTTTGAGTAAGTTGGTCCCGGGAGGAGCAGATTCTCTGTTTGAAAGTTTGCAAGATGTTTTGAATAAAATTAACTTAGAAGGAGTACCAAGAAACCCGAAAGAGCTGCGAGAAGTGTTATTAGACGAACTCATAATAGAGCGGAAGCGATATGGAATCGAGAAGAAAGAAAAATCATTGAAGTACCTTAGAGCTTTGAAAGTACCTGGAAGGGAACCCATACCGGAAATATTGTTGACAGCCAGCGACATGTTTGGAGTGAAAGTTTGGCTTCATCATGGAACATGTTGCTCAGTAGCATACATCGGCCCGAGAGCAAGAGAGAAGGAAACCTTGAAAAATATTCACTTACAAGTATTGGGAGGAAGACATTTTAATCCTTTAATTGATGATGGTACTTTTAACACCGATAGTAAGAACATTATGGTTGAAGAGATTCCTTACCATGCAGATGACACGGAAACCCGATACGCTGAAGATAAGAGAGATGAAGACATGGAACAACCTCAAGAGGAGTCGTCTGAGGACGATGAGACAGACTTACTAAGTCGTAGCGCCAGATCAAGGTCTAGAAATTAACTTGATGATGACAGAAAGGAGTCACAGTTCAAGACTTAGTTGTAATCATATTTTAAGGGGTGTAGCTTGGAAAGAGGTGTGCATTGGAGAAGTACGAAAATGCGCATTTCTCGATACTGGTTCTGTCATTAGCCTTATACAAGAGTCAGTTGTAGACGATCTGAAGCAGTTTGGGAAAATAGAGAAGGAGTGGACCTTAGAGGTTACACTTAACGGGGTTGGAACCGGATTAGTAGAATGTTCAAAAGCTGTGAAAATTAAGATAGATACAAAATACCGGCAGATAACGCTACCTTTGGTGGTTGTCCAGGATGGGTTTCATCCCAGCCTGTTTACTTTTGGGTATGAATTATCTGGTTGAGACGGAGGCAGTATTGGACTTTGGAGAGGGGATAATTTTCCACGGTGACGATGCGGACAATCTGAAGCGACACATTCATAACAACTGTTGGGATGTTCAATATTTCGGTGCATGGGGTTGGTGATGAAGGGCGTCTACTGGCACTAGAGGATATAATCAAATTGCAGGACAGGTCAGATTCAATAAAGCTGTTAAGAGAGAAGGTGAGGAAACACATGAAGATTGAGAGGAATGAACCATTATTGAAAGATTTTTATAGATATCGCGAGGAGTTTCTAATGAAAGGACCTGTGTTAGTAAGAAAGATCGGAACGAGTTACTGTAGTGCAGTAGTAGGATTTAAGCAGTTGGTCAACATAAGCGTAACAACCCACAGAAACCTGGCTCACATAGGGCGGGATAAGTTGCTTGATGCAGTTTTAAGACATATATGGCATCCAAAGATTTATACGGTGATACAAGAGGTGTGTAGGACTTGTCCAAGATGTCAATTAATGAAAATCGACCATAAAGTAATATTTCCACCTGTGTGGAAAGTAGAAGTGAAAAATCCCTTTGAATTAGTTTCTATAGACGTCATGTCGATGCCGAAAACAAGAGGAGGTCACATTGCGTGTTTAGTCGCCGTTGACCACTGTAGCAAATGGGCTGCAGTCAGGCCACTGAAAGACAAGTCTGCAAGGAGCGTAGCCGATGCATTTGAGTATCATATATTACCAGCCTTTGTGCGTGTTCCTTGTAAGATATTGACTGATAATGGGGTGGAATTTAGAAGCAATAAGTTTGAAGAGATGTTACGAAATTACGGAATTGATCATGTCTATAGCAGCCCGTACAAACCTGCTAGTAACGGGGCTGTGGAGCGTGCAAACAGAACATTCGCGGAATTACTGAAAAACATCATCGAAAAAGAACTAGACTGGGACACATGCCTGACAAGAGCAGTGTTGACATACAATAACACGAGTCACACCGAACTCGGTATGTCACCGGCTGAAAAATTAATGACTGAACAACACGAGAAGGGAATGATATTGCCTATCCCGAGAGAGGAACAGGAAAAGTGGCGAGAAGGCCACCCAAATTGGCTGCCCTATGCGGTGGGGGTAAAAGTAAAAAGGAAAATTGTGACAGTAGACAGAACCCTGGAAAGGAAATTGGGAGAAAGATACGAGGGTCCCTTTGTTGTCACAAAAGTACTTTCGGAGGGGATGACATATGAAATTCAAGGAAAAGGAAAAACTATGAGGGCCCATTATTCCCATTTAAAAGTTTGGGCAGACGCGCCTTCGTATCTAAGGAAGTATTTCCAGCAGGAGAAAACCATATCTGATTCGGAAAACATGCATGTGGATGTAGTTGAAGAAGCTATTCCAGAACCGGTAACACCAAGATATGTTCCCATGCAAAGTAGTAATCTCGAAAGCACTGAAACACAAAGGAAGAGAGGACAAAAGTTGAAAAAGGCATGGCAGATGCTGAAAGAAGTTGCTTTAGAAAAGGTAGGTAAAAAAATTGAAGTGTCTGTTCAAACTAGTAGTATGGAAACTAACAACGTAAGCACCCAAACTGAAGAAGTAGATTTAGGTCTTTCCCCTATAGAAGCCGATAACTATGCAGATTGGTTCGATGTCGAGAGTGTAAACAGCTATGAGAGTGATTCATTTGATATTCTAAAGTTTGAGAAATCACTTCGTTTTCCTGAGAAACAGTTATACGTTGGGAGCTGGAGTAGGTGATCTAAGTAGTGCTAGCGAGGATGCAAGTATTGAACAACGGGTTAAGGAACTGGGAGCAGCATGCACTGCACAATCAGACCAGTCAATTGGAGTGTATAGTTTCCTTGACACTTTGAAAACTCCGGAAGATAAAGTAACGACTAGTGAAGGCGAGTTGAGAGAAGTTAGAAACAGAATGGAACAACACCAAAGAGCAGAACACATGAAGGAGGATCACTATACCCCTCCAAAAACACGATCCCGA
>SEYY01016993.1:25000-27500 GCA_009176605.1 Armadillidium nasatum
GAAGAGAAGAGAAGAGAAGAGAAGAGAAGAGAAGAGAAGAGAAGACATAGCAGCTTTCACAATCTATTTTGAAAATTAGAAAGATTGCCTAGAGAACGTTGTAGAATTGTATTGAAAAGAAAATTATATTCCGAACTTAAAAATAATAACAGATTTATTTTAAAATATAATTTTTTAAAAAATATTTTCAAAAATAGAAATTAAATTATTTTCAAAATTTTCTGGAGGAGCAACAAAACTTTCAATTAGCATACTTTCGGCTGAAGTGGAAAATTCAACATTAGTATTAAGAACATAAAATTTAAAAACACGAGTTTGGATTAGGTGGCAAGGTTGGATCATGAAGAATAGCTCTTCGCATGGTTCTAGAGGCTGTGAACCCTTTTTAACCATTTTTTTTTTTTTTTATGTCTTCCATGTACGACTGTAGGAATTTTCCTGCAGTCGACGCCACCCTGCATCATGCGGAATGATAGTAGTATATAATATATATATATATATATATATATATATATATATATATATATATATATATATATATATAATATATATATATATATATAATATATATATATATATATATATATATATATATATATATATATATATATATATATATATATATATATATATATATATATATATATATATTATTAATTATATATATATATATATATATACTAATTAAATATATATTTATATATATTAAAACTGTAATATCTCTAAAACGAGAGCTAATTTTAACTTCTTTGTTATTATAATCCGATCCACATAGGAAAAATATTTAATAAAAAGCAAATGAATTTACAAATAAATATGTTAATTTTAAACAATTTACCATGTTTATAATAAATATTAATGGTAACACGTAAATAATATCAATTTTTATATAAATATTTTATTATAATATTTTATTTATAATTGATAATATATTATTATATTCATTTATTATAATAAACTCATGAGTATTTTTACACATGAAAATTATATATTATGTATTATATTCATATATGTATAAATTGCTTATGCATTAAATATATATAATGCAAGTTATTGTTATTGTCATTTAAATAAATAATAAAAATTAATTTTTAATAGCATAAAAGCATATTCTTAATTCCATTAATAACTGATATCGAAAAATAAAAGGCATATTATTATTATTATTATTATTATTATTATTATTATTAAAAAAAATTAAAAAAAAAAAAAAAAAAAAAATAAAAAAAAAAAAAAAAAAAAAAAAAAAAAAAAAAAAAAAAAAAAAAAAAAAAAAAAAAAAAAATATTATTATATATTTATAAAATAAAACAAAAAATAAAAAAAAAAAAAAAAAAAATTTTTTATTATTATTTTATTATTTATATTATTATATTATTGATTATTATTATTATTATTATTCATTATTATTATTATTATTATTATTATTATTATATTATTATTATTATTATTATTATTATTATTATTAATAGTAATAATTTACAAATGCATTTTTTTGATTATAATATTGTATATTGAATTTAAATGAAGGAACATGATTGTATGATTTATTGTTCTTATATTAGTTTTGTTATTGAAAAGAAATTATCATATAATATTACATTTTATATTGAATTGCAACATATTATTATATTATATTATCTTATATTATATTGCATCATATTTTTGTTGAACATTATAATAATTAATAAATTATAGTGTTAATTTATTATATAATAGTATTATATTTCTTTTTAGTTTACTGTAATGTATTATTTTTGCTATTAGGTGAATTCTTTGTGGTAGTCTGGCAATAGAATTTTAATTTAAAAGCTTTCATTGTTCATTGCATATTCTATACTTTCTCAGTATAATAGTTGCTCTCTTACTGCTATCAATCTAGATGTGTCTCATGGTTTATTATATCTCATTCATTTTCCTTTTTATTTAATGACAATCTATCATCACCTGTCCACTCTATTGCCAATGTATCAAACATTTATTAGTCTTAAAGTGTCCTAAGAAATTTACACGACTTTTTTCTTTCCTATATAATTATAATATTATATTAAAGAACTGTATAATCTATTAAAAAATTGGTGAAGCAACAAAATTTAACATTTTATACTTTTAAAAAATATAAAGTAAAAAAATAATCTTTAGAATTAATTATAATTAGAAAAAGGAATTATAATATATAATAACATATTCTGGCCATTCATTTCTGATTTCTAGGGGACAGATGTTTCAAAAGAGCAAGAATCTAAATAAGTAATTTTTAAGAGCTTGGAACTTCTTCTACCAGTTTTATCTTCCCGTAAAGGGATGTAAGCTTTTGAAAAACGTTTCTATATTCAATACAGCAGAATATATATATATATATATATATATATATATATATATATATTATATATATATATATATATATATATATATATATATATATATATATATATATATATTATATATATATATAGTATATATATATATATATATATATATATATATATATATATATATA
>SEYY01016993.1:37500-42500 GCA_009176605.1 Armadillidium nasatum
TATATATATATATATATATATATATATATATATATATATATATATATATATATATATATATATATATATATATATATATATATATATATTATATATATATATATATGGTTTTCGACCTTTCTTGAATAACGACCCCTTTGCAATATCAGTTGACTGATCAAAGGTAAAATAACATAAAAAAATAATTTACCAAGGGAGGGTACAAGCTTAGAAGAACAACTTTTTAGAACCACAAGAGGGATATCATCAGGGTCTCACGCATTCTTAGCGTTAAGCTCAATCAGAGCTAAAATAACATCTTTGGAAGAAATCACTACATTAGGCATAAATGAGTTGAAAAGAATTGAAGAAGGAGGTTATACATCCGGAATAACCTAAGATGGAATATGTTGCAAAGATTTGGGTGAAGAATTCAGATTAGCAGAATTAAGAACGGTAAATATACCATCAGAAGATATGAGAGGATGGAAAGAAGAAGAAGAAGAAGATAAAGAAGCAAAGTTAGTGTTAACAATTTTTACAAAATACCAGAAAGAGAGCTGGAGGAAGAGGAACCAGAAAGATTATCCCTTTTCTGAAGGAGAAGGGAGTTATTTATGCTATAGAGAAAAGAGTTTTTACGATTCCGAGATGAAATATTAATTATAGGTGTTTCTGTCATTTGAATACGACCGTACTCCCTAAAAGTGGCATCTCTGCTACAAATAAAACGAGAACAAGCAGAGTTGAACCAAGATTTTTTAAGTTTAGTAGGAGGAAAAAATATGAATGAGCTCCTCAGTGCCTAAATAAAAACTAATTAAAAAATAAATTGTAATATAAAACTGGACCGTTAAAAAAATTAAAATTAAAATAAAAAAATGGAAAGATGCTTTTATTACTTATCAAATATTGGAAATTTTTAAAAAAAATCAATTAATATTATACCTTGCGACATCATTTAATTGATTTAAAATAAGAATGAAGTATGAAATTTGTGAACTCACATTAAAAGGTTGATTAAAACCCACACCAAAATATAAATTAGACAAAAAAAATGTGAAAGAAATAAAAAAAAAAAATAAAAAAGAAGAATGGTATAACATTCTCTAAATTTTATTGTAGAGACTTACGAAAATCTTTTTTTTTAAAAAACAACAACAAAACATAAAAGGAGATTAAAACATTAAACTGGAGGAAATACAAGACTAGTAATGTCTTATATTTGAAAAATGAAATTCACAGTTTTAGAAAACATTAAAAGTACTTTAAAACCCGAATTTAAGTAAATAACAACATAAACATAAAGTGAATCAGCAAAGTCATCATTTAAATCTGAATTGTTGAAAAGAGTCCAAAAAATTTAAGAGCAAATGTAAATAGAAAAAATTATGTAGAAAATATCATAATATTTTTAAAAATTAATTAAAAAATGCAAATATATATATACATATATATATATATATATATATATATATATATATATATATATATATATATATATATATATATATATATATATATATATATATATATATATATATATATATATATATATATATATATATATATATATATATATATATATATATATATATATATATATATATATATATATATAGCCTGTAAATTTCTATTTTTGGAGAATCTGGTCTTTATAATTAAAAGCAACACAAAAGCTCGGAACATAACTGCGATTAATAAAATTATTAAATAAAATCAGTTGGTTTATTGAATTCCAAAAACACTTATATTAAACGACGTTTCGGGAATCTTCTCTTCCCATCATCAGGATCTTAAAGTTATTTAGTATCATATAAATCTTAGTTGTTAAAATATTTGTAAGATATAAATAATAAATTAACAAGAGAGAGCACTTTTTTTTAACCAGAACAAGGTGAACACACATATTAGATTGAGAGCAACTGAAAAGGACAGCTGTCTTTGTTAAGTGACGGCATGAGACAGCAAATATGAATGGATTCTAGTATTTTTATGTCGAGTAGTTGGTTGGTTTGTGTGATCATGGAGAAATGATTAAGGTTTGTAGAGTGGTCTTTGTTATGGGTATGATTTCATATGCTGGAAGAGTTAGAAGAAGTAAAAAGATTACTAGTTGCTTTCCATTATATATATATATATATATATATATATATATATATATATATATATATATATATATATATATATATATAAAGATCAAAGAGATCTTTGAAGTCATTCGTAAAAATATATATAATATTTTCACAACGACACTTTAAATATTTTTATTATTAGTTGTTGAATAGATCAAATCTTTTATTTCAGAATCACTCAAAATATCTATGGAGAAATGACTAATAAAAAGTCAGGCGACTCAAAAGGATGATTCAAAAGGTTAATAAGGATTTAATCAAAGATATGTTTATTTTACGCTTTGCGCTCATCTCTAAGGTAAAGTCTTTTGAAGGTAAGATATATATATATATATATATATATATATATATATATATATATATATATATATATATATATATATATATATATATATATATATATATATATATATATATATATATAAGCGCAATTGATAATAAATGTACTTTAATTAATAACAAATCTACGGTATTTGCTCCCAGTATTATAATTCCAGATCAATAAAATTAGGTGACATTAGGAATAAAATTCATGGAAACGATTCATAATAAGACAAATATGAAAAGAGAAATTAATGTCTTCTTAGAAACTATTTACAGTATCGATTTAATATGAAAATGGAAGTAGCATTCAAATCTGATTACAAATTTTCAGTCTCATTAAACTTGAAAATCATATATAATATTTATATATATATATATATATATATATATATATATATATATATATATATATATATATATATATATATATATATATATATATATATATACTATGTATGTATGTATGTATGTATGTATGTATGTATGTATGTATGTATGTATGTATGTATGTATGTATGTATTTATGAAGGGCAAAACTGTGACAATGGGTTTAGAGTGAGGAAGAGGAACCAGAAAGATTACCACATTTTTGAAGGAGAAAGGAATTTTTAGTGCTACAGAGAATATATATATATATATATATATATATATATATATATATATATATATATATATATATATATATATATATATATATATATATATATATATATATATATATATATATATATATATATATATATATATATATATATATATATATATATATATATATATATATATATATATATATATATATATATATATATATATATATATATATATATATATATATATATATATATATATATATATATATATATATATATATATATATATATATATATATATATATATATATATATATATATATATATATATATATATATATATATATATATATATAATATATATATATATATATATATATATATATATATATATATATATATATATATATATATATATATATATATATATATATATATATATATATATATATATATATATATATATATATATATAGTTTCTACCTAGGGTTAAAGAAAGAAAATAAATAATGCTCTCTCTCTCTTTCTCTCTCTCTCTCTCTCTCTCTCTCTCTCTCTCTGTCCTGAAGTCTAAGAATAATGACCTCTTATCTGAATTTAAAAAAAATGAAAAAAAAAACAAAAAAGAACTATAAAAAATGAAAAGAACAAAAGCAAAGAAAAAAAAAACTTTTAAAACCATAAAAAAAACAAGAAAAGTAAGAACATTGACCTCTCACCCATCCTGGCGTAGAAAACGGAATCTTTATTCATTTACCCTCGAAAAACAAATTGGCATCACTCTTTCTAACCCCATCGACTAAACCCCCCCCCCTATATCCCATTCCCTCCATCCCTCCCTCATCTTATACTCCATGAAATAAATTTATGGCTAAAAGCAATAAATAAGAAACCCCTTTTTATATTTATGTGAATTATGTATTGAGTTTCTCCTTTATGAGCTTTTCTTCAAAATTATTTTTCCTAAGATTATTTCTTATATATTTATTTTTATTTTTTTTTATTTACTTCTCAATATTTTCTTTATTTATTTTTTGGATTATTTCTCTTCTAGTGTTTTAAATGTTTTTTTATTTTTTACTAATCATACATACACACACACATTCGTACTCTTATTATCATTATTATTATAAATTTTTGTTTGAATTTACTATATAATAATAACAGTAATAAATATGTAATGCAATTGTAAATATTCAAATATAAATATAAATGTAAATGGTATGCATTTACAGTTTATATATATATATATACTTATACATACATACATACATACATATATATATATATATATATATATATATATATATATATATATATATATATATATATATATATATATATATATATATATATATATATATAAATTGTAATAGGTGGTAAAAAAAAACAATTTAATTAACTAAAGGTAATTTTATCGGTGAAAATATTTCGGGAAAACAGATGGAATCGGGAGACGGGAAAAGAAACAGATTGAAACAGGAGACTGAAAAGGAAACTTCAATGGAAGACAGCTCGTGGAAGAGCTTAGTGATTGTTGGTAAAGTGACTGGATAAATGATTGGAGTTAAATGTTTACGAAGTAATTAATGGTAAAGTTAAAGTGTGGAATTTTGGTAACTTGTCATGTCAAACCGGAATAGTGTTTTAAACTAACTGTGCTAATGTGAAATTATTTAGTAATCGCTTGTCATCGAAAACTGTTATTAAGGATAGCAAATGAAGGTCGTCATTCGGATGGGAGGAGTAGTGTTTTCCAGACTGCATTGACTGCGGCATGAACTGTGTTGGACGTGTAATTTACTGGATACTGGCGTGACTGGCTGGGCGGGACTGGCTGGACTGGCTGGGGGATGCTGCTTCTCGCTGAAGATTGACGAACGTGGAAGATACTACACTAGGAAGAAGATACGGATTGGTGTACTGTGTATATTTTGGGATCGGTTTTAAATTATTTTAAATTAAAGTTATG
>SEYY01016993.1:55000-58485 GCA_009176605.1 Armadillidium nasatum
CACCTTCCCCACCCCCTCCATTCTTTACCCTCCCCTCCATGGAAAAAGGGGTTGTGCCAATACTCGAGAAATTCCCCCCCCCATTTATTATTCTTTTATTTTTTCAATTTTCACCGAACTTTTTTTTCCCTCTTTTTATTTATTAGAAGAAGTAAAATTGAATTCGGAGTAAAGTAACTAAGCTTAATTAAAAAGGAAACTTCAGATTAATTTTCTCAAAAAAAAAAAAAAAAAAAAAAAAAAAAAAATAAAATATATATATATATATATATATATATATATATATATATATATATATATATATATATATATATTATATATATATATATATATATATATATATATATATATATATATATATATATATATATATATATATATATATATTTATATATATATTATATTATGTCTCCTCTGGTGGGCAAAGGCCAGAGGCCTACCAAAATTTCCACCAGGAGTTGGGAAGAATAGATCGGAAACATGGTCAATTAAAGGCCGACATGACCTGATACACGGCGTTTAAAGGTGCTTAAGTCAAAGGAAGTTGGGAAAACAGATAAAGGGAGTGTGTTCCAGACTTTACCAGTAGAGTACATGTAAGATTGAGCATAGCGGTTAAGTCTGGGGTCGGAGAGTTGGACAGAGAAAGGATGAGACTGTGTAGAAAGACGTGTCGCACGAGCCCTTCTCAGTGGAGGAGGTATGCGACGAGAGAGTTCAGAAGAGCAGTGTCCGTTGTAATAGCGATAGTATAGAGAGAGTGACGCAACAATTCGACGGGCAAGAAAGAGATTGGAGAGAGTTAGTAAGAGCAGGAGAGTTGATAAGACGAAAAGCCCTAGACTCCACCTTTTCAGGAGAGCTGTATGTGTGGAACCACCCCAGATGTGTGAGGCGTACTCCATACAGGGGCGAACAACACCCCTATACAGAGCAAGCAACTGGGGTGGCGTGAAGAAATACTGAAGGCGCCTCAGAACACCCAACCTCTTAGAAGCTTGTTTAGAAAGAGAAGTAATGTGATCTTTCCAAGAAAGATCACGAGAAAAAGAAACACCGAGAATATTGAGAACAGATGAAGGTTTGAGTTGAGTGTTTTCGAAGAAGATATCATAGTTGTGTGGAAGATTGTGTCGAGTAGAGAGATGGAGGAATTGAGTTTTTGAGGCATTGAAAACGACCATGTTTTCTCTGCCCCAATTGGAAATGAGAGAGATAGATCAGAGGTTAGTTGCTCCAAGGCCACCCTTCTTGCCTCTATTAACTGTTGTTGGGAGGGGCGTCTTTCAAAATGAAAAGAGTAATGAAGGGTGGAGTCATCAGCATAGGAGTGGATAGGAGATGAAGTAATAGAGAGAAGGTCATTAATGAAAATTAGAAAAAGAGTTGGGGATAGGACAGATCCTTGAGGAACACCACTATTTAATAGATTTATAGGATGAACGGTGGCCGTCTACAACAGCTGCTATAGAACGACCCGAAAGGAAATCAGAGAGAAGGTCACAGAGAGAAGGATAGATTCCGAAAGAGGGAAGTTTGGAAATCAAAGCTTTGTGCCAGACTCTATCGAAAGCTTTCGATATGTCCAGCGCCACAGCAAAAGATTCACCGAAATGCCGAAGAGCGGAGGACCAAGAGTCAGAGAGAAGGGAAAGAAGATCACCAGTAGAGCGTTTCTTACGAAAGCCATACTGGCCGATCAGAGATAAGATTAGAAGAATTGAGATGTTTCCAAATCTTCCTGTTAAGGATAGATTCGAAAACTTTAGAAAGAACGGAGGTTAAAGAAATAGGACGATAGTTAGAGGGCTTGAGAAGGGGTCCCCCTTCTTCGGCACAGGCTGAATGAGCGCACGTTTCCAGCAAGAAGGGAAGGTTGAAGTAGAAAGACATAGACGAAAATAGTTTACCAAGGCAGGGTGCAAGCTCGGAAGCACAAGTTTTGAGAACCACAGGAGGAATACCATCAGGACCGTACGCCTTCTTAGTGTTAAGCTCAGAGAGAGCAGAAATGACGTCTTTAGAAGAAATTACAATTTTAGGCATAAATGAGTTGGAGGGGGTTGAAGGAGGAGGAACAGCTCCGGAATCGTCTAAGGTTGAATTTAGAGGCAAAAGTTTGAGCAAAGAGTTCAGCTTTAGTAGGAAGGTAAAACGGCAGTTGTGCCGTCAGAAGATACTAGAGGAGGGAAAGAGGAAGAAGCAAAGTTAGAGTTGACATTTTTTTGCAAAATGCCAGAAAGGGCGAGAGGAAGAGGAACCAGAAAGATTATTGCATTTGCGACGGAGAAAAGAGTTTTTGGTATCTCGAAGAATAGATTTTGCACGATTCCGGGATGAAATATAAAGTTGCATGAGTTTCAGGAGTTTGAAGACGACGGTAATCTGAAGGCAGCATCCCTGCGGCGGATAGCGCGAGAACAAGCAGAGTTAAACCAAGGTTTGTTAGGTTTAGTAGAAGGGAAAGAATATGGAATGTACGCTTCCATGCCAGAGAGAATCACCTCGGTTATGCGCTCAGCACACTCCGAGGGACCCCTCCCACGGAAACAATAATCATTCCATGGAAAATCAGAAAAGTACAACCGCAAGTCAGACCAGTTAGTGGCACCGAAATGCCAGAAACGTCTCCTCGCCGATGCGGGGGCCGTTCTTGCGGAAGACTTGAAGAGACAGAACAAGATACGGAGATAAGAAGGTGATCGGATGAACCCAGAGGAGGAAAGAGTTTAACAGTATAAGGAGAAGGATTAGAAGTTAGAAAAAGGTCTAGAATGTTGGGTTCATCACCAAGACGGTCAGGGATACGGGTAGGGAGTTGCACCAACTGCTCAAGGTTGTTCTGGATAGAAAATTGGAAGGCGAGTTCACCAGCTGGATCTTGAGAACTAGATGAAAGCCATTGGCGGTGGTGAACATTGAAATCACCTAAAATGATGATTTCAGAGAAAGAGAAGAAGAAAGAATGTGTTCTATTTTGGAGTTTAAGATAGTCGAAGAATTTTTGGATAGTCTGTAGAGTTAGGAGATAAGTAGACAGAACAAATAAATTTAGTTGTAGAATTGCAAGAAAGTTTAAGCCATAAAGTAGAGAATTTCAGAGACTCCAAATTAGAGACACGAGAACAACATCGTTGCGCACATATGCGCAACATCCGCCTTTGGCTGAAAATTGAGGATAGAGACAGTAGGAGGAAACAGAGTAGGGTTTGCTGTCAGAGCACTCAGACACCTGAGTTTCGGTTAAGAATAAGAGATGAGGTCTAGAAGAAGAGAGATGGTGTTCGACAAAGTGGGAAATTAGAAAAAAGACCGCGAATGTTGCAGAAATTAATGAAAAAAGAAGACGTGCACCAGGGCAAGTCCGGCATAGAGGTCTTGGTGGCACCAACCCCATCACCGGAGGCCACCAACTCCCAAGTAGATGGGGGAAGGAGTGGATGAGGGGCTATTCTTGGATCCGCCCCTCTTGATCTCCGAGGCAG
>SEYY01016994.1:0-7500 GCA_009176605.1 Armadillidium nasatum
GATTTGGAGAAATCGCACGATAGGATATGTCGAAGGAAATTGTTCGAGGTATTGAGAGAGGATGGGAGATGAGAGGAAGTTTATTGAAAGGGATAAAAGCCTTTTATGATAACTGTAGGGCAAGGATGAGGGTGAGAGTAAAGAGGGAGCTTACTGATTGGTTTAACGTAGGAGTGGGGTTGAGACAGGTATGTGTTGTATCCCCATGATTGTTTAACCTGTTGATGGATGATGTAATTAGGAAAAAGGAGAGAGAAGGGAATGGTATTAGGCTGAGAAGTGGGGAGGGTGAATGTGAGGTAAATGTACTACTGCTTGCAGATAATGCGATGTTTGTGGCGGATTCTGGGGAAAAGTTGAGAATGTTGGTGAGAGAATTTGTGGGGAAATGCGCAATCAAAGGATTGGGGATAAATCCAGTAAAATTAAAGTAATGAGGATTAGGGGTAAAGAGGTGGTTTTGAGAGGGGAGGAATAAGGGTGTAAAGGTCGGGGAGATAGATTGGAGGAGGTAGAAGAATTCAAATATTTGGGAATGCTGGTGGAAGGAAAAAGGGGGATGGGAAAAGGAAATAAGGTACGAAAGTTTGAGTGTATGTGCTTGCCATCTGTAATGTATGGATGTGAAAAACATGGATGATAAATGCTCAGGTGAGGAAAGATAGAATGTATTTTAGATGAAGGGACTGAAAGAGAGAGAGAGAGAGAGAGAGAGAGAGAGAGAGAGAGAGAGAGAGAGAGAGAGAGAGAGAGAGAGAGAGATGTGGTTTGAGAAGAGTAGGTAGGATCAGAAATGATATAATCAGGGAGATATGTAGATGGAGAAGGGGAACGGCTGATTGAGCAAAGGAGGGTGTACTAAGGTAGTTTGGGCATGTGTGCAGAATAGGATGAAGACAGGATGGTGTGCAGAATGCTTAAATCCGAGGTTGAGGGTAGATAGAGGGAGAGGAAAGCCAAAGTGATGATGATGGATGATGGATGGAGTGAGGGAGATTGTGGGCGGAAGGGGTTTGAGTTTGGAAGAGGGCAGGAGAGTTGCAAAGGACAGAGACAGATAGAGAGCGGTGGTGAGGGGGGGAGTGGGAGAAAAGTGATGTGTGTATGTATGTGTGTGAGAATTTAGGGAGCATCACCCCACGAAAATGGAAAAGATGGAAAGCGTAATATATATATATATATATATATATATATATATATATATATATATATATATATATATATATATATATATATATATATATATATATATATATATATATATATATATATTGTATATTTGTACCAAAAACAAGGGTGTTTGCATGTGTGTGATGGGGAGGGGACGCCAGCTTGAAAAAGTTTGGGAATCACTGTTTTAGAGTAATGTTTTTATTGAAATTTTTTTTTTAGTGTGAGAGTTTGTTTTATTATTATTATTATTATTATTATTATTATTATTATTATTATTATTATATTATTATTATTATTATATATTTATTTATTATTATTATTATTATTATTATTATTATTATATTATTATTATTATTATTATTATTATTATTATTATTTATTATTATTATTTATTGTATTATTATTATTATTATTATTATTATTATTATTATTTATTTTTTTTTAAATACAGCTTTTAGTCTATGTTAAAATTATTATTTAAAATCGTCGTTTGGATTTGTAACACTGTTTATGTATTTGGTTTATTGGTTTAAAGGGTTTGGGTGTCACCAATATTAACAAATGATCTTTCTTTTTCTTTACTTCCTAATTTCTTTTGTCATTATTTAGAAAATTTAATCTAATCTACTTTCTGTATTGAATTGTCAGTTAATATTTGAAAAGAAAAATTGATTTCATTCGTCCATCTCTTTATTTTCATTATCAGCCCATTTTTTCATGGGTTTTATGCGTTGTGTATTTTTTTTCCTTGGAAAAAAATTTACTTGAAATATCAATTTTTATTACCAATTATTTTAAATTTAAATTTCCTGAAGCAAATTTAAAGTCTCTATAAGTTTCTGATTAACAGGTTCACATGCTACAGGATATCAATGTTCCGTTGCATTATTATCATACAGCATATACATGGAGAAGATAAAAATAAACAAAGATTTTAAGAAGAGATAAAATGATAACCTGTAACACCACTGTGTACACCACTAGTACCTACTAGTACGCTACTAGTACCATGGCACATTTCATAATTAAAATATGTAAGAAAATTTTGCTTAACAGTTGAAACTATTGCTTAGTAACTGATTTACCTTAAAATATGCATTTAACACATAAAAGATATAGAATAATATAGAATAATTTTGAATAAAAGAATAAATAAATCTATAATAGATTCAAAGTAATCTAGATTAGGTATGATGTAATATAAAAATAATCCTTTATTCTTCCGTTTCAAACATGGTTGCCAACCCCTCTTCATTACATGATATAAATCAATTTAAAATCCCATTAAAATATAACTACAGTGATTTAACGGTAGAGTGATTGAAAAACTTCCTAGAAAGTTCTCCCTCCTAGAATAATTCACTCAAAGTTTGAACATTTTACTACAAAAAAGGGAATATCAAATAAACAAACCTTCGTTTAAAAATCTTTATTCTTCGAGAACTTGAAAACATTTTTTTCTTTACACATATTCTTTAAAGGCAATGTCTTTTATCCATTGCAAATAATTTGGTTTATTAATTGGTATATAAAGGCCTGGGAATTCTTTTATACCACAACCAAATCCTCTAGAAACAATGCCAGCCAAAACCCATTCTCTTTTCTGAACGTAAACAGGGAACTCTGGATTCTCATTTGAAATTCCACACTCTTTTCCGGCCTTAACTGTTATTCTTCTTGGATTTGTTGTATCAAGATCTTTGAGATACACAATCGGTGCTCCAGAGTCTCCCTGTAAGGTGATATTAGTAATTAATTCATTGAACTTAATGTAAGGAAGTAGGAAGTATTATTTTTAATATAAAATACAGAATTGAAAATTTTCACAAAATTTGGTTTAAAAATCTTCATAAACACAATTTTTTATAAGTTGTCGTCGGAAATTTAATTAAAATTTTAGTGAAGATTAAAATTAAACTAAGACAACTAAAGTCTCTGTGAGACAAATTTAAAACATCAAAATTAAAATCTTAATTTCTCAAATATTAGCGTTGAATTATATTAAATGCATTATATTTTGAGGCTTTAAACAGGGGTTCCCAAACCGATTTTGCTTGTGGACCACCTGAGTTCCATAAACTCATATGTAATATTCCTAAATTAAATAAACATTTTTCCTTTAGGGCCTCTCAAAGCTTCTATGGTCCCCTGGGGGTCCATATAGACCCCTGTTGGGAAACGCTGCTTTAAGACCATAATACCTACCTCACAAGCATCTTTAAAACCATTATACCTTCCTCACAAGCATATTTAAAAACCTAATACCTACCTCACAAGCATCTTTAAAACAATAATTCCTACCTGAAAAGAATCTTTAAAACCATAAATCCTACCTCAAGCATATTTAAAACCTTAATACCAACCTCACAACATATTTAAAACCTTAATATCTACCTCACGAGCAACTTTAAAACCATAATACCTATCCCACAAGCATCTTTAAAACCCTAATAAAACCTAATCCTCACAATACCTACAAGCATCTTTAAAACCATTTAAAGCATATTTAAAACCATAATACATACCTTAAGCATCTTCCCACAAGCATCTTTAAAACCCTATACCTTATTCACAAGCATCTTTAAAACCATAATGCCTCACAAGCATATTTAAAACCATAATACATACCTCAAGCATCTTTAAAACCATAATACCTATCCCACAAGCATCTTTAAAACCCTAATACCTTCCTCACAAGCATCTTTAAAACCAAAATAACAAGCATATAATGCCTTCCTCACAAGCATCTTTAAAACCATAATTCCTATCCCACAAGCGTCTTTAAAACCCTAATACCTACCTCACATGCATCTTAAAATTAAATTTGGTTTAAATAATACCCATCCCACAAGCATCTTTAAAACCATACCAACCTCACAAGCATCTTTAAAACCATAATACCTACCTGACAGAATCTTTAAAACCATAATACCTACCCCACAAGCATCTTTACCATCCTCTTTCCAACCAACGCATAAAAGCTTATCATTTGTAATTCCTTTGGGATAACTTCTTCGATTTTCAGGAATGTCAAAATAAGCATCATGGCACACAGTTGTATCAAAGACTGTGAGATTAACCTCCTGCAGACGATTGGTTTTTGGACCATCTTAAAGGTAAATAAGAATAAATAAAATACATTTAAACTTAATTAACAAAAACATTAAAATAGATTAAAATAAAAAGAAGTCTTCAAAAAGTTAAATTTATATTAAATATTTGTTTTATATTATTATTTTTGATACAAAAACAGTTTTCTGCTTCCAATTATACTGTTTTATATGCGCAGTCATCCTGATCTATTTTCAGACAAAAATTCGACCGTTATTATTATTATTATTATTATTATTATTATTTATTATTATTATTATTATTATTATTATTATTATTATTATTATTATTATTATTATTATTATTTTTATTATTATTATTATTATTATAATTATTATTATTATTATTTATTATTATTATTATTATTATTATTATTATTATTATTATTATTATTATTAATATAAGAAAAGTCTTACTGTATTTTGTTGCCCCCCACCCAGTGAGGGTGACATTCAATTCCAACCAAATCTCTGTTAGTTTCTGTATCCCATGGTAAGCAAATAGGAAATATAGTACTCTGAAATAATATATATATATATATATATATATATATATATATATATATATATATATATATATATATATATATATATATATATATATATATATATATATATATAATGTTAATAGGAATAACAAAGAGTGATTATTTATTTTCATTGTTTTCTTAAATAATACTATGAAATGTGTTTATATTATAATGACACTACCTACCTTACGTTAATAATAATAATAATAATAATTAATAATAATAAAATAATAATAATAATAATAATAATAATAATATAATAATAAAATAAAATAAATAATAAATAAAATTATCAAAATTATCTTAGTTTTACTACTACTATAATAATAATAATAATAATAATAATAATAATAATAATAATAATAATAATAATAATAATAATAATAATAATAATAATAATAATAATAATAATAATAATAATAATAATAATAATAATAATAATAATAATAATAATAAATCATGTGTACAAACCGAATGCAGAGGAATAGGTCTGGGTATCTGAATGAAGAACTAATGTCGTGGTATCTTTCATTGATGTTGAAGTCTGGGTAGGGCACCACCTCTAGAATGGGGTAATCACGAATGAATTCATGCGTCCTATCCAAGGGAGGATCTTTAAAGTCGTCTTTGTCCAGGTCCCCCAGTCTCACCACATTGGGGTTAACACCTCTAGAAAAAGATAGCTTATATTTCTGAGTATGAATATACATTTAAAAGTATTGTTGAACGGCATCGTAAAACAGTAAATGACTAACGTTCAGTATTATAAAATAGTAAGTGAATAACTTATTTGTCCCTAAAACAGTAATGATTAACTTAGGACATCGTAAAACAGTAAATGGTTAACAAATAATCCTAAAACAATGATGATTAACTTACGGAATTATAATGATTAACTAATGGGTCCCTAAAATAGTAAATGATTAACTTAGACAATCGCAAAATAGTGTATGATTAACCAATGGATCCTTAAAACAATAATGATTAACTTACGGCATCGTAAAACAGTATAATAATTAATATATAATCCCTAAAACAATGACGATTAACTTACGGAATCGTAATGATTAACTTTTGGGGCCTTAAAACTGTAACGATTAACTTACGGCATTGTAAATGATTAACATATAATCCCTAAAACAACTAAAATAGTGACTATTAACTTATTGAATCGTAATGATTAACTTTTGGGTCCCTAAAACAGTAACGATTAACTTACGGCATTGTAAAACAGTAAATGATTAACATATAATCCCTAAAACAATGACGATTAACTTACGGCATTGTAAAACAGTAAATGATTAACATATAATCCCTAAAACAATGACGATTAACTTACGGCATTGTAAAACAGTAAATGATTAACATATAATCCCTAAAACAATGAAAAAAGTGACGATTAACTTACGGCATTGTTAAAACAGTAAATGATTAACATATAATCCCTAAAACAATGACGATTAACTTACGGCATTGTAAAACAGTGAGCTGCTGATAAAATCCATCTGTTGTTGATCAAAACACCGTCACACAACCATTTGATTTTACCTTCCTTTCGCTCACCAATTTGAGCCTAAAGAGAAGAAAGAAGCAATGTTTCTTTTCCAGATTTACTCAATAGAAATTTCAATAAAGTAAAAAGAAATTTAAATAAAAAATGGCAGTTGCTTTTTAAAGTGTTCTGTAATGTTTTTTATGAAAATTAAAAAAAGAAATAGATTTGTTAACCGTCATCTTTTAAATTTCTTTTTCTGTTTTTTATATTTTTTTGTATATTTAAATTTTTAATTTTCAAGTTTAAAATTTTAATTTTTTAAAAATTATTTCTTTAGTTAAAATTCAGGATTTCAGTAATACTTTTAATTAAATTTTACTATTATAAAAATTAGGAATTAATATACAAAATAAAAATAAATAAAATAATAAAAATAAAATATAATAAAAATATAAAATTTATGTCATCTTCATTTACTAGATTCTGTATTAATAACATTAATAATAATATTAATATCTAATAATAATAATAATAATACATATAATATAATAATAATAATAATAATAATAATGATAATAATAATAATAATATCTGACAATCAAGAATCCGCAGGAAACTTTGAACTTTCTTTTCTTAGTTTAAAACAATCATTATTCACTACTTTTAATATGGTAATAAAGCCCAAATTATTATAACTCCTAAAATCATTTATATAAGGAAGTGCAAATATAAAATTTTGCTTTGTTATTAAAAAAATATATGTTTTAATATTTCTTTTGCTCTCTAAGATGTTCACCACTTCCAGACTGTCATTTTATCATACATCGACAGAAATCTTCTTTATCTCAACTGCTTCTTTGAGTTTGGGGATTGTCAAGTTATTAGAAAGGGAAAGGTAAAGACCATAAGGGAAATGGGGTAGCGTTCATTACCGAGATTACGGCAATGTGATTTTTGGACACTCGGAAAGATTGACTCAAGGCATTTTCATAGTGGAGTAAAATTTCTTCATGCAATTTTTCCCGTCTTTTCCTCACCAAAATAGTCTTCAAACATTCTCGGTATCCCACCTTAATAATGCTACACTGATCATCTGTTCAAGAGTAGTAATAAGAATTTGTCCATTGGCATCCCAAAACACTTCCACAATCACATTTGTTGTCGACTCTTATCACTGAATTTGATAGGCCTG
>SEYY01016994.1:15000-17996 GCA_009176605.1 Armadillidium nasatum
TATTGTGATGGTTTGCACGTGATAATTTTTTATTCTCAAAACCTCTTTATTAAACTATAGTGAATAGTTTATATAATATAGTATAGTTTATATTGTAGTATACTAGAATATAGTATAATAAAACCATTACAATATAAAATTATATAGAATAATATAGTTTAGTATATTGTATTACAGAATAGTTTAGCATTGTGCAATCTGGAAGAATAATGTTTAAATTAAAAAAAAACGAAGCATTCACCTTTAGATAGAAAAAAACAAGGTTTCTATAGACGTATTTAAGAAATAAAAACCCAAATGTTATCCAAGTCTTTTAAATAGAACCCCGGTTTTTTTTTTTTAACATGTTGCCGCTACTCACGGGGCAGGGCCCTTTTCAGGGAGTGCGCATAAAACGTTTTCCTATGAAACAGTATCCTATGAAAATCATAAAAAAAGAAGGAAAAAAAAACCAAATCGTGTAAAAAACATTAAAACCTATAAAAATAATATTAAACGTTTTTTTTTTTTTTTTTTTTTTTTTTTGTAACTGCTTTTATGGAAGAAAGGGCGTTAACCGATATCAAAAAAAAAAAAAAAAAAAAAAAAAAAAAATAAAAAAATAAAATAATAATAATAATTAATAATAATAATAATAATAATACCTGTAATTCTACTTAAATCAAATAAAAGAGCTACAAACAGGTTTAACTGCGTATTAAAATTGGAATCTGTTTCTAAGGTGGAATTTAACAACTGCTTGTATATATATATATATATATATATATATATATATATATATATATATATATATATATATATATATATATATATATATATATATATATATATATATATATATATATATATATATATATATATATATATATATATATATATATATATATATATATATATATATATATATATATATATATATATATATATATATATATATATATATATATATATATATATATATATATATATATATATATATATATATATATATATATATATATATATATATATATATATATATATATATATATATATATATATATATCCTCTGGTGGGCGAAGGCCAGAGGTCTACTGATTTCCACCAGAGTTGGAAAAATAGCGGAAATCAATGGCCGACATGTCCCAATACACGACGTTTAAAAGTGTGCAAGTCAAAGATGTTGGGAAAACAGATAATGAGAGTATGTTCCAGACTTTACCAGTAGGGTACATGTTAGATTGAGCATAGCGGTTTAAACCCGGGGTCGGAGAATTAGACAGGGAAAGGATAAGAATGTGAAGAAAGTCGTGTCGAACGAGCCCTTCTCAATGGAGGAGGTATGCGACATGAGAGTTCAGAAGAGCAGTGTCCATTGTAATTTTGATAATATAGATAGAATGAAGCAATTATTCGACGGGGCAGAAAGAATCAACCTCACCTATTATTATTATTATTATTATTATTATTATTATTATTATTATTATTATTATTATTATTATTATTATTATTATTATTATTATTATTTATTATTATTATTATTATTATTATTATTATTATTATTATTATTATTATTATTATTATTATTATTATTATTATTATTATTATTATTATTATTATTATTATTATTATTAATAATTAATTAAATAAATTATTATATATTAAATTATTATTATATTATATATTATTATATATTATTATTATTATTAATTATAAATTAATAATAATAATAATAATATTTAATAATAATAATAATAATAATAATAATATAATAATAATAATAATAATAATAATAATAATAATAATAATAATAATAATAATAATAATAATAATAATAATAATAATAAACTTAACTACTTCTACAGCAACAACAACTACTATTATTTCTACTGGAATTTCTACAACCACTACTACTAATTAGGTGTAATTAAAACTCACTCGAATCCTGTCCAAATTTTTGAGTTTCCACAACTCCTCCATCGAGGAAAGGGTTCTCAATTCCGGGATCAATTCCACCTTCTGTAAGTCTCGTTTCATCAGGGAATAAGATTTTGTCTAGAAATATTATTATTATAATTATTATTATTATTATTATTATTATTATTATTATTATTATTATTATTATTATTATTATTATTATTATTATTATTATTATTTTATTATTATTATTATTATTTTGTATTTTCATCCCATATGTAATTATTATTATTATTATTTATTATTATTATTATTATTATTATTATTTTTTTTTTATTGTTATTGTTATTATTGTTGTCTTAATTGTAATATACATTATCAAAATAATCATGATGTTAATTTTTATAACTTGCTATAATTGGCATTATTATTATTATTACCATTATTTTTATTATTATTATTATTATTATCTGCATGATCTTCGCTAATATTATCATTGATATTAAAATTAGTTATTATTATTGTTATTATCATTATTATTATTATTATTACATTATTATTATTATTTTTATTATTATTGAAGTAAATATCATCATTGTTATTATTATTACTAGTATTATTGCAGTAAGCATCATGAATAACGTTTCTGATATTTTTAATTGCATGTTTAATATTTCGAGAGTTTGTTACTTTATTAGTAACCTACTATAACTTGTAATTATTAAATAAATTAAAATTATATAAATTAATTTGAATTATTAATTTGAACATTGGGGATCAAAAGAAATCACAGTGCTTTATCCTAGCAGCCCCTTTTCAGATATTATTATTATTATTATCATTTTTATTATTATTATTATTATTATTATTATTATTATTATTATTATTATTATTATTATTATTATTATTATTATTATTATTGAATTTCTGAGGGAATTCGTGATTTTTTTTACGTAGCCCAGTTGCTTGTTCTTTATAGAGGTGTTGTTCGTAAAGTGAAGAAAAATGGATGGTGTAAGAAGAACAACTGAGAAGTAAAAATATAAATATAAAATAATAATAAAATACAATAATAAATAATAATAATAATAATAATAATA
>SEYY01016995.1:0-2500 GCA_009176605.1 Armadillidium nasatum
TCCGGCGAATAACTTCTCTGAATGCCGATTCTAAATCATGGCCTCGATTGAAGACTTTATCTTCATCCACCTTGATCCTGTACTTTGTGAACATCCACAACATTTGAGCGGCGGGTACTAGCTACTTTTTTAATACCCAGAAACTCAGCAGAAAAATCATCCTCAGCATCTTGGCTAGCAGCATAATAAGGGCGTTTTTTCTGTAAAAAGAGAAAGAAGAGAAACATGAATATACAATTTGTAATGAATAAAAATTTCAAGTATCTATTTACCCAAAACATATAAAAATGAATTATATTTAAAACACTTACCCCGCGTTTATTTCCTTCAGGAGTAATAGAGGATGATGATGTCCCTGAATCATCATCAAGGATGGGAGTCCCTTCGCTGTTGTCGGACTTCGACGATACTGCCAGGTTCACCACCGTCATCATTCATAGAGGCTAAGGTGTCATTCTCATGGTGATTAGAAGTATCAGGTCGTGTACGGGGTGCATCGCTGGACCTGTTCATCCGATGGCCATTAGATCTTTCATCGCCCTGGTTTACCGCCACCACTTCCGCCTCTTGAAGCACCAGCAACACAACAGAATGGCTGGATCTATAAAAATATCAATAAGCATTCATGAATATAAACATACAAAATAGTTTAACACTAAAAATTTAGAACAAAAATTTAAAAAAAAAAAAAACTTTTAAAATAACTTTTAAACAAAAAGTTTTAAAAAATCAACAAATTAAACAATATAAAGTTTTAAAAATTAAAACAAAATAAAAATAAACAATGTAATGTTTTTAAAACAAAAATAAATAAAAAATAAAAATTGAAACAAAAAAAAATAAATAAATTTAAAAAAAAAAAAAAAAAAAAAAAAAAAAAAAAAAAAAAAAAAAAAAAAAAAAAAAAAAAAAAAAAAAAAAAAAAAAAATAAAAATTTAAAAAATTACAAAATAAAATAAAATTAAAAATAAAAATAAAATAAAAATTACAAAAAAAAAAAAAAATTACAAACTAAAAAATTTAAAAATAAAAATAAATTATAAAAATAAATAAATAAAATACTTACCCTAAACATTTTCATAAGAGACGTTACGACATCGAAATTGAAACAAATGTTCACCATCTTTGTTCTATAGCTATTCACACAAATCTGTAAAAGAGAAAATAAATATTATTATTAGTAGGTGAAGTAGTAGTAATAGTAGTTGTAGTAGTAGTAGTAGTAATAGTAACACCCACCTATAAAATATTCAAGTTTAGGAATATCAGTAACACTACTCAAGCCTTAAAAGGTGAGAACACTGGAAGAGAGAGTGTGAACTTTGCAAACGACTGAAGCAACTGAATGAGTGAACAGGAGGAGTCCTGTTTTTATAGATGCTAGCTACCGATACTAGTTATAGTAGTAATAGTAATAGTTGTAATAGTAGTAGTAGTAGTAGTAAAAAAAAATGTTTACACACCTATATAATAATAATATTCAAGCTTTGCAAGGTTAATAACACTACTCAGGTACTAAAGTCAGAGCACCAGGAAGAGAAGTGTGCACTTCGGAAGCGTGTGAAGCAAACTGAATGAGTGTACAGGAGGAGACCTGTTTTTATAGATGCTGGCTATCGATACTAAATTAACACAAATCTGTAAAAGAGGAAATCAATATTATTAGTAAATAAGTAGTAGTAGTAGTAGTAGAAAAAAAACTGTTTACACACCTATTTAATAATAATCAAGCTTTGTAAGATTTAAGAACTCTACTCGACCACTAAAGTCAGAAGAACTGGAAGAGAAGTGAACTCCACGAGGGCAGGATACAGACTGATACATAGGTAGTGTGAAGGGGGCTTTTATAGATGCTAGCTATCGATACTAATCCCCTCCCCCCCCCCTTCTCTTTTCATCTAAGCTCTGCCCCCTTTCGAACTTAGTCCTAACATTTATTGCATTATATATATATATATATATATATATATATATATATATATATATATATATATATATATATATATATATATATATATATATATATATATATATACAGATGTTTATTATTCCAGGTCATTACCCTTATAGAGGTTAAGGATGCAGTTGACAAATTCTATTTAACACACGAGAACATTATAGTTATGGTGGTTTTTCTATAATTTACGTATATATATATATATATATATATATATATATATATATATATATATATATATATATATATATATATATATATATATATATATATATATATGCTGAGTGTATAACCGATGAGATTCTTTCTGGAATGGAGACATGCAATCTATATTCTTTCCCTTCAAATAAACATAAACCTTGGTTCAATTCTAAACATAAACCTTGGTTCAGAGGTGATGTCTTCAGGACTACCGTCGTCTTCAATATCTAAAAACTCATTCAACTTATATTTCAGCCCCGAATCATGTAAAATCTGCTCTTTTCTCCGTCGTTAAAGCAATAAACTTTCTAGTTCCTTATCACCTCACCTTTCTGGCAATT
>SEYY01016996.1:10000-11767 GCA_009176605.1 Armadillidium nasatum
AGGTGGACGAAGAAAGTATGAGACTTTTTGGAAAGAGGCCTCTCACGAGTATTTCATAGTGGAGGAGGAATGTGACTGGAATGTTTAAAAGAGTTTAGCCTTAGTATAGAGAGAGTGACGAAATAATTCGACTAGCAGAAAGGGACTGAAGAGATTATGTGAGAAATAAACAGTTAATAAGACATAAAGTCGTATACTCCACCCATTCAAGTAGAGTTGTATGAAAGGAACTACGCCTTATATATTGCTACATACTCCATACGTGGGCGAACAAGGGCTTGAAAGAGCCTCAGAGTTTAAAACCTCTCAGAAGATTGTTTAAATTATGAAATCCCTTTATAGAAAATCAAGGAAAAAAAGAAACACCAAGAATGTTAAAGACAGAAGAATGTTTGAGTTGTGTGTTTTCAAAAATATGTTATAGACGTACGGAAGACTATCTCGAGTAAAAAAGATGAAGTGTCTAAGTTTTTTGAGGCATTGAAAACAATCATGTTTTCTCTAGGCCAGTTAGTGATATGAAAAAGATAAGAGGACAGTTGCCTCAAGGCTGCTGGACTAGCACTGTCTAATTGCTAACCAAAATTATAACTAATTGCTAACTAGTAAAATAACACATCATTTAAGCACTGGTTTCATTTTAAGAACATACTGCTCACGCACACAGGAACACAGGCACACAATACACACAATACACACAGAGACAAACACACACATGAGGATAAGAGGACAGTTGCCTCAAGGCTGCTGGACACAATGCAATTGCAACCAAAATTATAACTAATTGCTAACTAGTAAAATAACACATCATTTAAGACTGGTTTCATTTTAAGAACAACTGCTCAATACACACAATACACACAGGCAGACAAACACACAACGCACACACACATGCACTTACTCCACATTACAAGGTTAAAACGAATATAATACGAGTTTTAAGTGCTCTTAAAATGGAAGTAAAACGCAAATGTCATTTTAAGTACGTTAATAACATATTCGTCATGAATAAAAGCATTAACTGTGAAGCAACTTATTATATGTAATATGTCTTTTTTTTCTCATTAGAAAATAAATTAGTGAAGTTACTTTCTTATTGTAATATGTCTTTTTTTCTCATTAGAAAATAAATTAGTGAAGCTACTTTCCAATAAGTAATGTCTTTTTTATTTTAGAAAATAAACCAGAGAAGCTACTTTCTGATAAGAAAAATGGGTCCTTGTGAGATTCCCAAGACAGTTTGTACATTTTCTAATTTGTCCTTTTCATACTAATTTCAGGACAAATTTGTTCTCCATTATGATAAAGTGTATTTGTTGCAATTTTGAATATTACAGTGATATATCGATAACGAAATATATTTCCTCACAACTCACGGATCAGGAGGCACAGAGTCAGAGCCCCAGTAAAGAAAGATTCTCTTGAATGCATCTACATCATTAATCTATTTATTTCTCCATTTATCTATATATTTTTATTTTTATTTTATTATTTCAGTTCCCCGTATCTAGAAGTGTTTATTTTTTTTTTTTATTTTTTTTTTATCTATTTTATTGGTAACTGTAAATATTTTACAGACAGATACGAGGACAAATTTCTAGGGTGGTGAAACTCACAAGTTCCTTTAATATATCTTTTCTTTTCATATTACAAAATAAAATGGAAAAGCTATACTTTAATAAGCAAAAAATATCTTCTATTATTTTTATAAACTATATTGAGAAACTATTTTCTTATTAAGTAATGTCTTTACTTTTCTTACTACGA
>SEYY01016997.1:0-5000 GCA_009176605.1 Armadillidium nasatum
GAATCTGACGTTCAGGCGTTCCTCCAATACGCCATAGATTTGGCTGTTGTTCTCGGAGCCAACAAAACCACTGCTAGAAAGGAAATGACTGAAGTAGTCGGCTTTATGACTGATATGTCTAAAGTTTGTATTTTTATATATTTACTTCATTATTTTTAGTATTGAAATGGCAATTTTCATGACTTAATTACTGTTAAATAAATGATTTAATTAACTTTAAAAATTTACTAAAATAGTTTGGCATTTTCCGTAAGAAATGTTCAAAACTTATTGTTAAAAATTATAGAGAATTATGGTTCATTTTACACTTACCTCTCAAGAAAGGTATTACATGATCAATTTCATATCTACATCGGTGAGAGTGGCCATAGTTTTTATATCTAATTAAAGAATATGAAAGACCAGCTTCTCAAAGGAAAGTTTGGCAGTCTCGTACACTCCAAGATATCCGCGTGAACATAGTACAGCAGTCTGACTGACATCTTCCTGAACACTATTGAAAAACATGAGCACAGGTGTATAGATAAGGTAATAAATCCAGTTGAAAACCAGAATAAGAAAGATTTAATAATGCACCTTGTTGGTTGAAAAGAGTAAGCTTTCACTGCTTATTTATGAGATGTTGACAATTAGTACCCAAATATCTTACAGTGACGCAGACTCCTTGTGCTACAATGAATTTAATCTAATGTAAATTGTAGATTCCTTCAAATGCCGACAAACGAAGGTCCTGTAAAAAGAGGAAAAAGTGCGTCAACATCTCTTCGAGGAGATAAAAAGCCTAGTTCGTTTCATTTTTTAAAAAGCAGGTAATAATTTTTTGTCTCAGACTCAAACTTGTTCCAAAAGTAGGTAAAACTTCAATAATCAAATTAGACCCACGAACGCTCCTTGAAAAAAATTTGTGGAGAAAATATGATAAAAAACATTTTCAACCAAAAAAAAAACTACTATCTTCTGGAATCAGACATAGAAACCGTTACGATAGGAAATTAAGACCAAGAGTGTTTCAATTGTTCACAGAAGAGAAGCTATTCGAAATAGATCGAAATAGATTTGGCAGTATCAGGCGGAGATACTGTTGCGAAAATTTTAATTTGACAAAGTTAAGGCGCCATCACCAAAAAGAACTACTCAGCCATAATATTTAGTTGTGGCGTGGTGACGATATAGAAAAATATGATAAAATTTGAAATTTGAAGAGGAAAGTGGAAAATTGAATTATTTTGTGAGTGATAGTGTTAGAAGGGCAACTAAGGTCTCTAATAAAAAAGCTGAAATATTGTGATAGATGAAACGCCAGATTAAAAGAGAAGGAAGAGGTTCTTCCTATCGACAAATAATGATATAAATAGATTTTTAAAAAATGGTATATAGATGAAGTGAAGGAGGAAACCAAAAGAACGAGAATTTAGAGGGTAGCAACAAATAATGTTAATAGCTATCAGACACGTGCTTTGATTAGAAACTGAAAAGATGGTAAATTAGTTTGCATATGGGCAAGAAGATCGGATAATGAGATGTGTAAAAGGATGATAGATCTAGCAGTCTTATCTTTAAATTACGTTTTTGCAACATCTCGAGAACCAGCATTAAAAACCAAAACTCTGAATTGTATGATATTTTGGAGAACTCTGTAGGAAGGTGTTTAGAAGCTAGATAAAAGATATGTTAATCCCGCTGACAACGTGAAGCCCCACTGTAAGACAAGCATCGGAAATCAACTCGCCGAGAAACCTGGTGTTCTAAAACGCTCTTGATGAGGACTGCAGAGATCAGATGTAAGAAGATGCTAGCCCTACTGATATGGTTAAATCCCTTTCTTGGTTTGGGTAAATATAAAATGAAATAATGAAAATAGCATAAACAGTTGATCTTGAAAATCAAATATAATACTGGTGATCAGAAAGAAGGGAGAAAGATTTCAAATAATAAAAAATGCACAAATTAAATGTGAATTAAAGTAATCTAGAAAGAACGAAATATGAGCTACAGTTAAAAAATAGGATTTAGAGAGATTACCATTCTTTGGAATCTGCTGCGGTTTTCCAAGTATCACCAAATAAGAAATTCATTTGCATATTTAGTCAGAAGGAAAAAAAAATCTGAACCAAGATCAGAGCTCTCTCGGAGGTCCGTTTCATTAAAGAATATCACCTAGGACACTTGTCCTTCAAACGTTCAATGATACCAAGATCCCGTGTATTCAATCTTATTTAATTTCAAATAAAAATAAAAGACTCCTGAAGGTGAAGAAGGAGGAGGAAGTACCCCAAAATCATCCAGGACAGATTACGGCGAGAATAGTACCCTGTAGTAGGAGTTTTGACTGTAGAATCATAAATTTTGAAGAGAAAACAAAAAAAAGGATTTTTTTTATTCTAGGAAAGTGATGACAAATTTGTATGAATAGAAAATTTTCTATTAGAAGATGCATTAATAGTTGTTGAATAAAACTTTTGCAAAGGCCTTGAGCAGACTAGAAATTATCAGGAGTGGTACGTGAGCGATATTGAATTAACACGAAATTGTAACTGTCTCGAATCAATGGAACAAATTCAAATTCTATAATCCCATAGATTATAAAAGTTTTAGATATTTTTTAGGTAAAGAAAGATTTAGCGAAAAAAGGAATTAACCTTCCGTTTCTGCCGGCTTTTATTGTCTTTCAAAACTTTACTATTGACTGGGAAATGATCCGAATAAAAATAACATTCACTCAAGAAATACTTGCCCTGAGAACCAATAAAAGCCTTATACTCTAAACAATGTATTTAGACAATGCTTATTAATCAGGCCTATTATAATTTCAGAAAAAAAAAACTTACGGAACAAATAGAAACTTCTGAAGAGACATTAAAAAATTTAAAGTTAATATTAGAAGGCAAAATATTGGGATGAAATATATTTCTATATAAGATATCTTATCGTTTTTTAAATTTTGTATTTATGATTCAATAAGAACATTGAAAAGAACAAGAATAAAAGATGTTTTTGATTATTTGTCTCTTGCGATACCTTTTCTATTATTATTATTATTATTATTATTATTATTATTATTATTATTATTATTATTATTATTATTATTATTATTATTATTATTATTATTATTATTATTATTATTATTATTATTATTATTATTATTATTTTATTCAGAATTCAATGCCCAGGGAAGAGCGCAGGTTTGTTCATCATATTCACAATGTTATGAACTTGACTCAATTGTATGAACTTGCTCCTCTCTTTAATTGGACGAATGTTATTAACAAAATACTCCCTGATACTATCGAGGTAATAACCATATGTATATATATATATATATATATTATATATATATATATATATATATATATATATATATATATATATATATATATATATATATATATATATATATATATATATATATATATATATATATATATATATATATATATATATATATATATAGGTAGGTATGCAGGTGGCAGAATATCTTTTCGCTAACTTTAATTAAATTATCTAGAAGGATTTGTATGCTTCATCTAGATTTAAGTTCGGTAACCCTAGAAACCTATATGCTTATTCCTATGCGGTAATCAAGTTTGCAGCAGTCAGTCTTTTTGATTACATGTAAAATCTAGTCCCGATTTATCGAAGGAAAGCAGCAAATAAGGAATGATCTTTAATGTATAAATAAATTTTTATTCGTCTTCCAAATTTTTGAGGAAATTATGCAAGGGACAAATATCTTCAGTATTTCGAGTTTGGGAGAGAACCATTGAGAATAACTGAATCACTACCAGAATTGAACACGATTGATATTTCCAGCATCGTTACTCAGCCTCACGTCACGTCACTGAAGTCCAGGGTACAGAACTTGGTGAAGACTTAATAGGGAACTTGCTCAAAGATGTTCCTGACTGACATCTTTGTTTAATGTGAACAAAGGGTTGTCGGATTTATTATCAAATACACACAGTCATCTTAAGGCTTCAAAAAGGCTCTTCTGTATAAAATTACATCTTCAAGCTATATAATATAATAATAATAATAATAATAATAATAATAATAATAATAATAATAATAATAATAATAATAATAATAATAATAATAATAATATAATAAATAGTTGTTCTTCTCATGAATTATGCAAACAACATAAAAAGTCAAATATATATATTATATATATATATATAATATATATATATATATATATATATATATATATATATATATATATATATATATATATATATATAATATATATATATATATAATATATTATATATATAATATTAATATAAAAATGTAAAAAAAAAAAAAAAAATTATTTAAATTTTTAAAATTATTTTTTATTTATTTTGTTTTCAAATTTTTTTTTCCTTCTATTAAAAAAAAAAAAAGGAACATTTAAGATTTTATTTTAAAAGAATATTTATTTCAATAAAAATTCCAATAATAGGAAAAAAATACATAATTATTTTTTATTATTTAATAAAATGAGTGACAAAATTATAATCCTTATTATCTACAAAATTGGTAAGGTTAAAATTTTAAATTTTATCATAAATTTTTTTAATTATTAAATTTGTTAAATTATTATAGGACGTCCTCTTTTAATAGTTCAGTTACTTTAAAAATATTGAAGGAAAAAAATCGACTGAATTTTCGGAAAGACAACCTTTCCCTCATTCAAGTTGCATTTTTAAAATAAGATTACAGGGAATCTTATCTAACATTATTCAATTTTCAGGTGGACGATAGCGAACTTGTTAATGTTGGAGATGTTCGATACTTCGGAAATCTTACTAATCTGCTAAAGAGGACTCCTGAAAGGTTGGTAATATTATTTAATCTTTATCCCTGAAAGGTTGGTAACACGATTTATGTTCTACCCCTGAAATGTTGGTAGAAAAATTAAGGTTTTAGCCCTGAAAGATTGATAGTAGGATTAAGGTTTTAACCCTAAGAGGTTGGTAACATGTGGTTTTAACCCTGAAAGATTGGTAGCGAAATTC
>SEYY01016997.1:10000-12500 GCA_009176605.1 Armadillidium nasatum
TTTTCTATTCTGCCAAGAGTTGAATTCATATCTCAAATCTATTTAATACCAGGTATTCATTTCTATCCTCTACCGCACCCCTATTGTTCATTAGTATTTTCCGTCTGCCATTTCATCATCTATCCTTTCTTATCCTGATGACTGTGTCCTTTATTACTCCTTTCATTTTAAAAAAGCATCCCACATCAACCCAATTAGCTAGTGACAGGAAAGTGACCTTGAAATAACTGACATTTGATTATTCTCATATTTTCAACTGGGGCAGAGAAAACACATTTACATCAAGACTCTTAATAGCCGGTAGGACTCAGTGCTTTAAATTTAGGTTTATTAACCATGCATTGAATGATCCAGATAGCCAACGATTTCGAATATCTTTAAAGACTAAAAACAACCATAATTATACCATAAAATATTTATCTTACAAGCAACATATACAAACACTGAAATGGATGCAACAATTAGATTTTTCCATTACTAAAAGTTAATTTATTATTTAAATTGAATATCAGAACATTTAATAATAAATGTGAGACCAATACCCATCTTTCAACAACATTGTAAAAACATTTTCGCTTCTTCCAAACATTCCAACATATGGGTAAAGATTAGTAATTTAACCAAAGTTATTGCAATTTTAAGAATTACTTCTTAATAATATAATTAACATATCTAAGTAACTTACCTGGTCGTCAAATCCATGAGTTATTTCGTGTCCAATTACAAAACCAATTGCTCCGAAGTTTAGATAATGAGGTCGGTCTGCTTGATAAAAGGCGCCTTGAAGAATCCCTGCTGGTAGTTCTGAATTCAATCGTAATTTTAAAAAAATTGATTAATAATAATAATAATAATAATAATAATAATATATAATAATAATAATAATATAATAAAAATAATAATATAAATAATAATAATAAGCTCATGTGCGTATCCCAAGGGATACGCATATGTTCTTGCTGACAGTTAAATTTTATTTTAAAAATAATAAAAAAAAAAAAAAAAAAAAAAAAAAAAATTTATAAATAAAATTAATAAATTATTTGGTGAAGCAACAAATCTATTTTGTGAAACAACTTAATGGTGTATAGCGCAAAATGCACTTAACGGAATTAAAAAATGAACATAATAATAATAATAATAAATAAATAATAAAATAATAATAAATAATAATAATAAAGTAATAATAAAATATAGGAATTTGTTAAATGTTATTATCATTATTATTATTATTATTATTATTATTATTATATTATTATATTTATTTACTTATTATTATTATAATTTATTATCTATTTTTAATTAAAAAAAAAAACAAAATATTTTATTTTTTAATATATAATATTAAAATAAATAATAAGTAAAAATATATTTAAAAATAATATTTTTTAAAAAAATTTTTTTTTTTTTTTTTTTTTTTTTTTTTAATTTTATTATTTTTATAATAAATTAACTGTCACAAGAACATATGCGTATCCCTTTGGGATACGCACATGAGCTTTTATTTGTTATTTATTTATTATATTATTATTTTTATTATTATTATATTATTATTATTATTATTATTATTAATCATTATTAAAAAAATTTTTATAAAATGCTTTATTTTTAATGCATTTTCAAGATCGTAGATTAATTGCATAGAGATTATTTAAACTTCGCAAGATTTTAAAACTGATGACTTGGGATTTTAGCTCAATAAATTACATAATTTGAAACATTATTAACTTTATAATATTTCTGCAAAAAAAAAAAAATACTTGTAAGAATATAGAAATATTGAATCACATCTGAATCTGTTTTCAGAAATAAGCAGCTCTCTCTCTCTCTCTCCTCTCTCTCTCTCCTCTCTCTCCTCTCTTCTCTCTCTCTCTCTATCACGATTGCACATACTCACTTTCTCCTTTTTTATAAAATTACTTCCATCAAATAAAGAGAAAAATAGTTAAACAATTTTGGATAAAAATTTCGGAGAGGAAAAAACAAGAGCTAAGTTCCAGAACTAAGCTCTGGAGTACATTAACCCCAGAGATCCTTAATGGAAAAAATCTTAATACACTTAATAGTAATAAATTAATTTTACTTATGTATGTACATAAATGTGTGTAAGTGATTTTGTGTGCTTTCATTACAGAATACATACATGTTTATTTGGCTTTGAATTGTCTTCACTTGAAAGACGCTTGACAAAATAAAAATAAAATTTATAAAAGTTTAGATAAATTGAGGAAATTATATTGTACATAACCTTTTATTCTCGGTCATTAACTGTCCCTGTGTGTAGTGTGTGTACATTCACAAATGAAAATCTTCATCACTACCAGATGAACTTTCTTCTTGATAAAAGAAAATAGCCCAAATTATGATATAAACAAATAAATGTGCTTGATTAGATTCCTGATAAACAAAATTTCCAAAGTCACTTAGAAATTTTACAGCAATATTTCAAACTCTGATCCATCAGTCATGCTTGGGGAAATTTGGTTATATTTAATATTAT
>SEYY01016997.1:15000-17500 GCA_009176605.1 Armadillidium nasatum
TTTAAAGTAACTGAACTATTAAAAGAGGAAGTCCTATAATAATTTAACAAATTTAATAATTAAAAAAATTTATGATAAAATTTATAAATTTTAACCTTACCAATTTTGTAGATAAAAAGGATTATAATTTTCGTCGCTCATTTATTAAATAATAAAAAATAATTATGTATTTTTCTTTCTATTATTGGAATTATTATTGAAATAAATATTCTTTTAAAATAAAATCTTAAATGTTCCTTTTTTTTTTTTTTTAATAGAAGAAAAAAAAATTTGAAAACAAAATAAATAAAAATAATTTAAATTTAAATAAATTAATAAATTTTTATATTTAATATATATATATATATTATATATATATATATATATATATATAAATATATATATATATATATATATATATATATATATATATATATATATATATATATATATATATATATATATATATATTTTTTTATTTTTTATATTTTTTATTTTTTTTTATTATGTATTATTATTATTTTATTATTATTAATATTATTATTATTATATTATTATTATTATTATTATTATTATTATTATTATTATTATTATTATTATTATTATTATTATTATATAGCTTTGAAGATGTAATTTTATACAGAAGAGCCTTTTTGAAGCCTTAAGATGACTGTGTGTATTTGATAATAAATCCGACAACCATTTGTTCACATTAAACAAAGATGTCAGTCAGGAACATCTTTGAGCAAGTTCCCTATTAAGTCTTCACCAAGTTCTGTACCCTGGACTTCAGTGACACGTGAGGCTGAGTAACGATGCTGGAAATATCATCGTGTTCAATTCTGGTAGTGATTCAGTTATTCTCAATGGTTCTCCCAAACTCGAAATACTGAAGATATTTGTCCCTTGCATAATTTCCTCAAAAAATTTGGAAGACGAATAAAAATTATTTATACATTAAGACCATTCCTTATTTGCTGCTTCGTCGTCAAATCGGGACTAGATTTTACATGTAATCAAAAAGACTGACTGCTGCAAACTTGATTACCGCATAGGAATAAGCATATAGGTTTCTAGGGTTACCGAACTTAAATCTAGATGAAGCATACAAATCCTCTAAATAATTTAATTAAAGTTAGCGAAAAGATATTCTGCCACCTGCATACCTACTACCTATATATATATATATATATATATATATATATATATATATATATATATATATATATATATATATATATATATATATATATATATATATATATATATATATATATATATATATATATATATATATATAATATATATATATATATATAATAATGGTTATTACCTCGATAGTATCAGGGAGTATTTTGTTAATAACATTCGTCCAATTAAAGAGAGGAGCAAGTTCATACAATTGAGTCAAGTTCATAACATTGTGAATATGATGAACAAATCTGCGCTCTTCCTGGGCATTGAATCTGAAATAAAATAATAATAATAATAATAATAATAATAATAATAATAATAATAATAATAATAATAATAATAATAATAATAATAATAATAATAATAATAATAATAATAATAATATAATAATAATAATAATAATAATAATAATAATGAAAGGTATCGCAAGAGACAAATAATCAAAAACATCTTTTATTCTTGTTCTTTTCAATGTTCTTATTGAATCATAAATACAAAATTTAAAAAACGATAAGATATCTTATATAGAAATATATTTCATCCCTATATTTTGATTTCTATATTAAATTTTAATTTTGTATTGTCCTTTCAGAGGTTTCTCTTTATTCAGTAAGTTTTTTTTCTGAAATTATAATAGGCCTTATTATAAAGCATTGTCTAAATACTTGTTTAGAGTTATAATGCTTTTAGTGGTTCTCCACGGTAAGTATTTCTTGAGTGAATGGTTATTTTTATTCGGATCATTTCCCCGTCAATAGTAAAGTTTTGAGATACATTGACAGTCGTCAGTAACGGAAGGTTAATTCATTTTTTCGCAAAATCTTTCTCGTTACCTAAAAAAATATCTATAACTCTTTATAATCTATGGGATTATAGAATTTGAATTTGTTCCATTGATTTATAGAGACAGTTACAATTTCGTGTTAAATTCAATATCGCTCACGTACCACTCCTGATAATTTCTAGTCTGCTTCAAGGCCTTTGCAAAAGTTTTATTCAACAACTATTAATGCATCTTCTAATAGAAAATTTTCTATTCATACAAATTTGTCATCACTTTCCTAGAATAAAAAAAATCCTTTTTTTTTTGGTTTTCTCTTCAAAATTTATGATTCTACAGTCAAAACTCCTACTACAGGGTACTATTCTCGCCGTAATCTGTCCTGGATGATTTTGGGGTTCTTCCTCCTCCTTACTTCACCTTCAGGAGTCTTATTTTTATTTGAAATTAAATAAGATTGAATACATTTGATCTTGGAATCATTGAACGTTTGAAGGACAAGTGATCCTAGGTGATATTCTTTAATGAAACGGACCTCCGAGAGAG
>SEYY01017000.1:0-2500 GCA_009176605.1 Armadillidium nasatum
TCCACACATAAGGATAAGCCAATGCTAAGAATGAGTCAAATATCGAAGTAGTCCAAGAATAAAAATGAATATACCATTATTCCTGTATCCAGTCTTAGAAATGATTCAGAAATCGAAAATGCTATTTACTATTATTAAGTTTATTGAATGAAAAAATACATTTAATTCTGTTAATAATTAAAAATATGAGATGGATACTTTACAGAATAATATTGAGCTAATACTACTTATATCAAGTGTTTTAGTCAGTAACCTATTGATTCCTTCTATATTGGAGCTTTGTGAGAAGGTCAGACATCTGACCTTATCCTTATCCTGTTACATCACTAATTTCTTATTATTTCCTGAAATTTGAACTCCTAGCTTCTCACTTTCACGGGGTCTTCACTACCCCTGACCCTCTCAGACATAGGAATGACATTGTTGATGCCATTATTAGTGCCCAAACTGAACATTCTGGAATGCTTTCTCAACCTTTCACATTTTGTGAACTAGAAGAAGTAATGAAAAAGCTCTCCCCTGACAAAGCAGAAGGCCCAGATTTCCTTTCCAATAAGATGATTCTGCACCTGAACTCTTCTACCAAATCTATTTTACTATCCATTTATAATGAAAGCTGGAGGACTGGCGTTTTTTCTAGCTCATGGAAAACCTCTATGATACTTCCTTTCTTGAAGGGAAATAAAGATCCTAGTGATCCCTCCTCATATAGAGGGATTCATCTATTATCATGCCTGGGAAAAATCTATGAATCCATGGTATGTAATAGGCTTTACTGGTTCCTGGAGACAAACTCCCGACTACACCCAAATCAATATGGTTTCAGAAAACAGAGAAGCACTATAGATTGCCTTCTCCAAATGACACACCTAATCTCGGGTGCATTATGATATGATCCTATTTCTTGATCTGAAAGCCGCTTTTGGCAGTGCATCCCACTTAGGTATTCTATACAAGATACTTAAAACTGGTATCACAGGGGCCCCTCTATCTTGGCTGCATGACTTCTTATCATCCCGCTCTTTCCAGGTCCTAGTGGGCAACACAAAATCATCTTCTCAAAACAGTAATAGGGGAGTTCCCCAAGGCTCTGTACTGAGCCCTTTGCTCTTCTCCGTCCTCCTTAATGACATGCCCTCACCCCCATCAGTTGATGGCCTTATGTATGCTGATGACATAGCCTGTTGTGCTGTTGCCCCAACTTTGACTGCATGTCAAACCGCTCTGCAAAGTGCTGCTACTGAAATACTCTCCTATCTCTCAGAATGGGGCCTTTCTGTCAATGCCAATAAATGCGCTCTGCAATGTTATACATTAAAAAAAATCCCATTTTTACCTTCCATTTCAATCCATAACACCTTGATCTCTTTACGCAGCTCCTATACCTACCTTGGAGTAGTACTTGATGCCCCTACCTTAACATGGAAAAAACACATTAACTACCTTGTCCAAGACTACCTCAAACGTTTGGCTCTACTGAAGAGACTTGCAGATTTGAAGGAAGTTTTGCACCTACAATTTGGTTTTCTATATGTCCGATCGAACTTATTTTGGAACTTTAACTTTTACGTAGAGAGTGCGAAGAGGTCATAATATTACACATTCAATGAAATAAACAAAACATCATTATATATATATATATATATATATATATATATATATATATATATATATATATATATATATATATATATATATATATATATATATATATATATATATATATATATATATATATATATTTTACGAAATGTTTACGCTTTACGTACACACACCTGACGTCCTTATATATTAAATATTGCGTTGCAAAATTTTTGAAAACTTTCATTGGTTTTGAAAAGCTGATCAAAATAATGTCTTTTTTTTACATTAAATAACGCTTCACTGGAGTGTTAATATATTAATATGCAATTTAATTTATTAAAAATTTAATCCTATTAAACCAATTAAGGAATAATAAGTAAAAAATAACAGTGGTGTACTAACAAGTTGTTTAAAATAGTGGCTGCACAAACTTGCAATCAGATCACGAATCGCCTCTGGATGCTGTATTTAGTGATTACCATCGTCTTCAAACCCCAGGAACTCATTCACCTTATATTTCATCCCGAAATCGTGCAAAATCTATTCGTGACACCAAAAAAAACTTTTTCTCTGTCTTAAATGCAATGATCTTTCTGCTTCGTCTTCCTCTCACTCTTTCTAACATTTTGCAAAAATATATCAACTGCAACTTTGCTTCTGCCTCTTTCTCTTCTCTATTATATTCTGTCTTTACAAATACCGTTTTACCTTCTGCTAAAGCTGAACTCTTCCCTCAAACTTTTGCCTTTAAGTCTACCTTAGATGATTCCGGAACTATACCTCTCCCTTTAACTCATTTATGCCTAATATTTTAAAAAATAAAATAAATGCTCATCTCGTCGGTCCACTGGATGAAAACGTTCTCCTTAGTGGGATTTCTCTTCCTCCGATTGACTAGAGAAGCATCCAAAATGCT
>SEYY01017000.1:7500-10573 GCA_009176605.1 Armadillidium nasatum
ATACAATACACTACAATCAAATGCTTTCTTTAAAATGTGAATTAGTCACAACATCCTGTGATATAGTAATAGAGTTAAAGTGTTATAGAAGGCCATTTCATATTAAATAATGATAAAAAAGTGTATTTTATAGAGTACATAAAAAATTTTTTTTTTTTTAAAGTTTTCCTGGTCATATCAAATAATTTCAGTGAATGTTATTTTAAGATAATTGCAGTGCTATTTATTCTAATTTTCAATTATTGTTTTAAAAATTTCCAAGAGATGTTTTTATTTTCTTCTTTTTCTGTTTTAGGTTTGTTAATTGTTTGGAATTTATTTTCATTTAAATAAATATCAAAATGAATATTAAATGTGAAAGTGAAATAAAGATTGAAGAATTAGACTTGGAATATGACTCTTATCAACAAGATTCTCAGGTGGGATATATATATATATATATATATATATATATATATATATATATATATATATATATATATATATATATATATATATATATATATATATATATATATATATATATATATTTGGAAATGCCCAGTTATACATAATCCAGCAGATTTGGAGGATCTAAATCTTTTACCCAGGTTAGAGGCCAACATGACCTGATAAAGAGATAGTTGATAGTTTACAAGTGAAAGGAAGACTGTGCCAGATATCACGGGTTGAATACATGTAAGAGTAAGAACTTTTGTTAATTCTAAGGTTGGAGAGTTGGACAGAGAAAGGATTAGACTTGTTGGAAGATATTCTCACAACTCTCCTCAAAAAAGGTTTGAAATTAAGAGTCCAGAAGAACGATGTCCATTGTAATTGTGATAGTAAATGAGAATGAAGAAACAGTTTAATGATTAGAAAGAGGATGGAGAGAGTCACTGAATAAAGTAAACAATTTATGAAAATAACTTCCAAGATATTTATTTTATTCATGTCTAAAGAAGCAAAAATATTGCATAAAAGAAGTTTAGGGGAATTTTTGTTTAAATCTTTTTATAAATTTAAAATATATATTATAGAAAACCCCCAATGAAGTTCAATAAAAATCTACTGGTCGGGACTATATATATATATATATATATATATATATATATATATATATATATATATATATATATATATATATATATATATATATATATATATATATATATATATATATATATATATATATATATATATATGTGGAGGAGTTTGAGATTTCTATTTTGTACTAAGAGCTGAAATGCAAAGTTTGTGATGGGATTTCCATTCCATAAAAACTAACAGAAAAAGTGGCACAAATATTTTGTTAATTCTACAGCCCTTGGTCACAATTTAAGTTACTTGTTAATTTTTTGAAATAAAGAAACAAACATATTATGGTTGAGGCTGCTCCATTAGTTTATAAGAATAAATATTTTTAGCAAATGCAATAATGTAATCTATCGATGCTTTCTGAAAACAACAAATATAATAATTTAAAATCTTTTGAAAAGAAAATTTTTCACATTTTTCAATATGGTCATTGTCTGTTCTTCAAACAATTGTTTTAATAATCCATGATTCGAGTCCTACAGGTCCTAAATTCTATTAACACTTTTTCCAAATTTCTTAGACTTCTTTGTCCCTCTATGGGTTTCCTTTCTAATTTACTGACCAACTTTCTTTTTTCCAACACCTGATGATGTTGGAATGTTCTTAGGATTAATATTTGCAATCCAACCCAGACCTTTTTAAATCAATGCTATCTTCCTATTAACCAGAGTAGAGTTGGCTTCTATTTGATTGTCTTCAAACTTGATTACCTCCCTTCATGGATCTTTATCACACTTTGACTTTGATTTTGGTTGTATTACATCCCAGTAAGCTTAATCAAATTCTTTGTTATTTCAGATCTTTTTGATAATGAATCAGACTTCACTTTAAAAACAGAAGACATTAAAATTGAAGAGATTAGATGAAAATATATCTATAAAGTCAGAGTTGACTGAATCAGAGAAGGAATCCGTGTTAGACGAAGGACTGGTTAACAATGGTGTCATAAAATCCGAAAATGTGATGATGATTGAGGAGAAATCTTGTGGTCAGCACTCAAAGGTATGTTGATTCAAATGTTGATTGAATACTTAAGTTATAACAGGTTATTGAGTGGAAAATTTTCATTATTATTATTGATTAATAAGTCAACTTCATTTTTAGAAATTTATGACTTCAAAAAATATTTCTTCATTTTTGAAGAAAATAAAAAAATTGAAAACGACATGTTCTCTGCCCAATTTGAAATGAGAGATAGATCAGAGTTAGTTGCTCCAAGGCCACCCTTGCTTCTATTAACTGTTGCTGGGAGGGGCGCCTTACAAAATGAAAAGAGTAATGAAGGGTGGAGTCATCAGCATAGGAGTGGATAGGAGATGAAGTAATAGAGAGAAGGTCATTAATGAAAAGCAGAAAAAGTGTTGGGGATAGGACAGATCCTTGAGGAACACCACTATTATAGATTTATAGGATGAACGGTGGCCGTCTACAACAGCTGCTATAGAACAACCTGAAAGGAAATAAGAGAGAAGGATAGATTCCGAAAGAGGGAAGATTAGAAATCAAGCTTTGTGCCAGACTCTATCGAAAAGCTTCAAAAATGTCCAGCGACATGAAAAGATTTACCGAAATGCCGAAGAGCAGAGGACCAAGAGTCAGAGAGAATGGAAAGAAGATCACCAGTAGAGCGTTTCTTTACGAAAGCCATACTGGCGATTCTGAGATAAGATTAGAAGAATTGAGATGTTTCCAAATCTTCCTGTTAAGGATAGATTTAAAAACTTTAGAAAGAACGGAGGTTAAAGAAATTGGACGGTAGTTAGAGGGTTGAAAGGGGTCCCCCTTCTTCGGCACAGGCTGAATGATTGCGCGTTTCCAGCAAGAAGGGAAGGTTGAAGTAGAGAGACAAAGACGAAATAGTTTACCAAGCAGGGTGCAAGCTCGGAAGCGCAAGTTTTGAGAACCAGAGGAAGGATACCATCAGGACCGCACACCTTCCTAGTGTTAAGCTCAGAGAGAGCAGAATGACGTCTTAGAAGAAATTACAATTTTAGGC
>SEYY01017001.1:0-2500 GCA_009176605.1 Armadillidium nasatum
AAATATCTTGTATAATAGGTTAGAGGATACTTCAAAGACTATGAGGGGAAAAGAAAAACAGCTTGGGGAGAAGATGAACATGTTTTGGGGAAAGAGGTGAACAAACTATGGGGAGAAACATGAACTGAACATGTTCATCTTTCACCCCATGCTATAGGTAATAGGTGAACATCCCCCATCGTACTTTGAGGGAAGGTATAGGAGCTTGCCATTCTATTGGCTAATAGCTTACCCCCAACCGTTCATATTTTGCCCCAAATTTCAATTTCTGTCCTGATTTTCTTCCCGAAAAAGTTAAATGTTCAAAAGTACAAGTTGAACTTTTTGAGGTCTCAAAAAGGGTCATGTTACTTCATCATGTGCTATGTCATTGTAGGGGTAAAAACAATTAACTTTTTTACATTTTTCGAATGATAAGGGATTGGGCTAGTAACACATATACTTACTTGGCCACAATTTCAATTTATTCATATTAATAAAGGCTGTTTACGTTTTACTTCAAAATCAGACGTTCATTACTTCCCCCTTTCGACTCATCAAGAAGAACATTCATAAATTATTCTTCAGTTTTTAGAATAGAAAAAGCTTTATTAAAAATGCGAATGATAATTATCATTACAACGCCTTAATGCCACTTAAATCAAGTTTCCTCAAGTAATCTGGATGAGGAAGAATAAGAATTTCACTCACGGAGAAATCTGTAATATGAACTTGAATAATAAGCAATGAATGCCCATATTAGAAACTTTGAACTATATCGTATTTTACACGTGTTATTTTGAAGAACTAATGAAAATTGCTCATAGAAAAACCAGCTTACTTATAACAGTATTTGAAAAGTCATTATCACGTATTTTATCTATAATTTCCTTCATTATTTTAATGCAGTTTGAAAGTTTATCAACATTGCTGACAGTGTGTTGTTGGTATGAACCCAGATGCTTTAATAACTGTCGAATTTAGACCACATATATTTATTTTCTGGTTCAAAAATATGTTAAATCTTTGTTTGTTATGGGCAAGCTCTTATTCCAAGAAAATACTGACAAGTCCTCCACTATTTTGATTAATACAATTAATTTTGGTCGATGTAAATGCCCTACAGCTAAATCCTAAACACAAATCTGCAAAATTTTTAATTGAATCTTTTAAGTACCATTCATTAAACTACAATTCCTGTAATGTTTGCGTACGATAATTTTTTTTCTTGTGTTGTAGTACGCAATGACATATACTTTAGCAAGTTTGGGAAGATTGTAGAGATTGCATTTTTGCCACGGCTGCACGTCCACGTTTTGCAATCACATTCCATCAGGACGAGTCATAGAGTCTTCGGTAATCATGAATCTTTTTTCAAAATGTTTAGCACAAATTTCTGAAGTTTTTCCGTAGTACTAACCCATTGTTCTTTGCGTTATCAGTCTTTTGGGAAGTAAAAAACAGGTGTATCATAAAAAGATACAATCAGGTACACGGCATTTCCGTGGCATCTGTAAAATCGAGACAAAAATAAATGATTACCTAAATATACATGATTGCTGCAAGAATGAAATTATGTATTTAAGATATTAATAAATTATGCAGGCTCCAACTCCAACTGCTGTCACAGATATTCCAATATTACTCTTCTCCATTTTTATCATTTAAAATTATCTGGCTTGGATTCCATTTATTTTTAACTTTGATACGAATACTTTAAATAAAATACTATAAAGTAAAAGTTTATTTTGCCTCAACTCTACAAAATCTTGAGGTTCTATAGATGTGGCTCAACAGCCCTGGTAAAAAGTTACTGTGTCAGAATTTAATACTAAGAATATTCCTAATACTTTTTTTTTAAAAAAATCATTTTGTTAACCATCAGAATTAAATATTGCACAGGCTGGCAACATTTTTTCTAAGTATTTTCACCAGTTTCTCTTTTTATTCTCTACTCATAAAAGCACAATGTATATTATATAGATGTTGAAAATTTAAACAATCTTTTATGTCATGTGTCTAAGGGAAAAAACAGAAGCAACATAATTCCTGAATTGTGACCATGGAGTTAAAATGTTTAATAATTAGAGCTATCTGTCCATTTTTCAAAGTCGGAAGAATAAGAATTCAAATCCAACTATTTAAGTTTAAAACATTTTACCCTGGAGACAATCTCCAACTACCATAAAACTACGATAGAGTGATTGACTTGTGTTTGAAGATTCGGATTCAGTCCCTCTTGCAGACCTTAGAAAACAAACAACCATTCTGCTTAGTCAATGATTCAGAAGAGGTAACAAAATTAAATGTTAACAAGAGATTCCTAAGAATCGGGATATATTCATGTAACCAATACTACCCAATCTGAACCAGGTTTAGCAGTTCGAACACAAGTGGAAATAGGGCTTGATTAGCAGATTGGAAAGTACGTTATGCCAGAATTCATATTTATTTATTTTATGGTGATTATAGTTTATATACGTTTAAAACCTTACAAGCACACTTACTGTTGATTGGTTTC
>SEYY01017001.1:7500-18040 GCA_009176605.1 Armadillidium nasatum
TGCAAGCTCGGAAGCACAAGTTTTGAGAACCACAGGAAAGATACCATCAGTAACTTTGTCCTTCTTAGTGTTAAGCTCAGAGAGAGCAGAAATAACTTCTTTTATATATATATATATATATATATATATATATATATATATATATATATATATATATATATATATATATATATATATATATATATATATATATATATATTATATTGTATATAAATAAAAAAAGGAAAATATAGTTATAAAAATATCGACAAAAAATATCGATATAAAAATCTATCGAAACTATAAATATATATATATATATATATATATATTATATATATATATATATATATATATATATATATATATATATATATATATATATATATATATATATATATCTAAAGAAGTTATTTCTGCTCTCTCTGAGCTTAACACTAAGAAGGACAAAGTTACTGATGGTATCTTCCTGTGGTTCTCAAAACTTGTGCTTCCGAGCTTGCACCCTGCCTTGGAAAACTATTTCGTTTATGTCTTTCTACTTTAATTCCCTTCTTGCTGGAAATGTTCGCTCATTCAGCCTGTTACGAAAAAGGGGGACCTTTATCAACCCTCTAACTACCATCCCAATTCCTTTAACCTCCAATCTATCTAAAGTTTTCGAATCTATCCTTAACAGAGAAGATTTGGAAACATATCTCAAATTCTTCTAATCTCTCTGATCGCCAGTATGGCTTTCGTAAGAAACACTCTACTGGTGATCTCCTTTCCCTTCTCTCTGACTCTTGGTCCTTCGCTCTTCGACATTTCGGTGAGTCTTTTGCTGTCGAGCTGATATCGAAAGCTTTCGATAGAGTTGGCACAAATCTTTGATTTCCAAATTCTCTTTCGATATCTATCCTTCTCTCTGTGATCTCTCTGATTTCCTTTTTGGCCGTTCTATAGCAGCTGTTGTAGACGGCCACCGTTCATCCTTTAAATTTATTAATAGAGGTGTTCCTCAAGGATCTGTCCTATCCCCAACACTTCTGCTTTTCATTACTGACCTCTCTGTTACTTCATCTCCTATCCACTCCTATGTCGATGACTCCACCCTTCATTACTCTTTTCAATTTGAAAGCGCCCCCCGAGCAGCAGTCAACAGACGCAACGGAGGATTGCCTTGGAGCAACTGACCTCTGATTTATCTCGTATTTCAAACTGGAACAGAGAAAACATGGTCGTATTCAATGCCACCAAAACTCTTCCTCCATCTCTCTACTCGACAAAATCTTCCACACAACTATGATATCTTCTTCGAAAACACACAGCTCAAATCTAATCTCTCCTTAATATTATTGGGGTTTCTTTTTCTCGTGATTTTCTTGAAAGATCGTTGTGTTCTGAGGCGCCTTCAGAATTTCTTCACACCACCCCAGTTGCTTGCTCTTTATAAGGGTGTTGTTCTCCCCTGTTTGGAGTACGCCACTCATCTGGGATGGTTCCACACACACAGCTCTTCTCGAAAAGGTGGATTCTAGGGCTTTTTGTCTTATGAAGGCGGAGATACGGTATGAAACGTTCGCAGTATATTAAATGAGTATGTGGAAACCCATGGTATTGGTTTTACCCTTTCTAATAAGATCAAGGTTCTTTAGGAAAGAAGCTATCTCAAATATAATATATATATATATATATATATATATATATATATATATATATATATATATATATATATATATATATATATATATATATATATATATATATATATATATATATATATATATAATTATAGAGATGGCATACGGATTCGCATCCTTTTCAAAAATTGACATCCGCATCCGCGTTTTCGAAAATTCAACATTCTCACTTCATCAAAATTCGACATCCGCATCCGAAAATGAGAAAATATGGCATCCGATCCATCATTAGTATATATATATATATATATATATATATATATATATATATATATATATATATATATATATATATATATATATATATATATATATATATATATATATATATAGTGAGCACCGATTCGTTACTCTGAACTAGTATTCTAAGTAACGAAGGACTCGTTACTTTTCTTTCATGTAGCCCACCGAATAACTTCCGTTACTTTTTAGTTTGTTTCATTTTGTTCGACTTTCTTGATAGCCAATTGACCATCCCGGTCAAGCTAAAAATCCATATATATATATATATATATATATATATATATATATATATATATATATATATATATATATATATATATATATATATATATATATATATATATATATATATATATTCTAAACTTTAAAGCCAATAATATAGGGTGTTTTCCATGAAATTAAGCGTGACGTCACGCTTAAAATTAACCCATTTACAGATGAGCAGTTTCTTATACAGTTTGGAATAATGGCTATTTTTATGAAGATTGAACCCCTTTCTAACATTTTCAATTAAAAAGACATAAAACAATTTCATTTAGGACCTTTATTTAATTTACCTTATTTTTTACCTACTTCATTCCCATTAGTTATGTTCCTATACTATTTTTCAGCAAAATGTGTCAATTTTTTTTTTCCTCAGCGAAATGAGTGTTATTACACCATCAAAACATGTTCTAAGATGTTCGGAAAGCACTTCAAAGAGTCTTTCATTCGATTTGCTTATTTCGAACACACACATACATGATGAACAGCGTACATAAGCACAAAACTCTTCTCGAAACTTCGATTTCATAAAACATATTCTGGTTTGCTCTTACAAGTTTATATAATTACATCATGAAAAGGGTGCAGGACTGAATTATATATATATATATATATATATATATATATATATATATATATATATATATATATATATATATATATATATATATATATATATATATATATATATATATATATATATATATATATATATATATATATATATATATATTTAAATAGTTTTTTTAAGTATTCTCAAACTGTGAGTATCCGCTCATTATATTTATTTATTTTTTCATAATTTTCGTGAACTGAAATTTGTCTCTTTATATTCTCTTGTATATCTCATTTACTCATCATGTCTCGGGAAGATATTCGTAATTTGCAAGATACAAAGCAAAATCACTCATTCTCATAGACAAACAATTAACATTGACCGTTTAACACACACGACCCCTTGAATATCTCTACTAATTGGGTTCAAAAATAATACTTGGATAGAAATATCTATTAAGGCTTGGGTTAACCTCGATAATTATTTTGCTGAAGAATGGATCAATACTGATACCGAGAGGCTTCGTCTCTATAACCGTTTCATCGATCATAAATCTGGTTTTGTCGCTTCCCTTATAAATGCTATCCCTGAATTGTTAAACGTTAGAACGTGGGATGATTTTAAAGAAAATCTTTCATATTGTTTAAATCTTCTGTACATTGTTTCGATACATACATAAAATTAATGTATATACAGTGGGAATCTAAACTTCTCTCCCAGAACATTTGATTGAATCCCAGCAGGCAATACAATACTTTTTTATTCTGCTCTTTCACAGTACAGAGTTGAGTTCTAGATGAACAACAAAGATTAATCTTATTTTCCACTTTGTACGCAATTGCTAAACCGAGTTTTCATAAAGTTTTCAAAGAGAACTTTGACAAATAATTCTGTGCTAAAACAAATTCAAACCTATCTTGGAAAATCTCAAAGTCTGAATACAGGTAAATTTGTTTCTTCTTTCAAACCTTCTAAATGTGACAAGTCGTATTCTGTTTTTGCTACACAGTCAAATTCAAATAGATATTATCGAATGCGATTGAATAATAATAAGGCAATCGTACCATCATTAAAAAGAAAAGCATTTTGGGTATTAAATATTAACTGACCAGTTTAGCGTATAAAGATCCTTTTCAAAGTCTTTTTTCAAAAGTTAGTTTTATTCTTTTGTAATAATAAAAATTACTGTATTTAATGACTCCTTTCTCTCTCTTACATAATATATTCTAACTTATTTTTCTTATTTTGCCAAAAAATTTTAATTGCTTTTCAGAAAACTTTTGCTTAGGCCTTACCGTCATAAAGCAAATCCTCACTTTTTCTATTTACATTCTCTCTCTTTTAGATTTAATAGTTCGACGTTTGTAAAAGGAAATTCATTTAAGTCAAAATTCAATCCAGTTTTTTCACATTTCCGTTTTTTTTGTGACAAAAATTTCCTCTATTCCCCTATCAAATTTTATTTATTTATTTTTTTCGCAGTGATTTTCTTTCTTAGTTGACTAATTTTTTATGCCAATCTTTAGTCTGGGATTTTTAACCCTATTCCGAGTTTTCTTCTTTAATTACTTTTTTCCTTATTAAGCGAATACAGAAGAAAGAGTTTAGGAAAGGAAATACAAAAATATTCTGCTATCGTATTTCATTTATAATTCTTGACCACAAAGTCTAACCAGCTTGAGGCACCGAAGTGCCACAAACGTTTCCTTTCCATAGAAAGGTGTCTTACCAGTGGGAGACTTGAAGAGATAGAAGAGGATACAGAGATAAGAAGGTGACTGGAGGAGCCCAGAGGAGGAAAGAGTTTAATAGTATAAGGAGAAGGATTAGAAGTTAGAAAAAGGTCTATAATGTTAGGTTCATCTCCAAGACGAGTAGGAATTGGGATAGAGAATTTGAAGGCATGTTCACCAGCTGTATCATGAGAACTAGAAGAAAGTCATGGGCGGTGGTGAACATTGAAATCACCTAATATGATAATTTCAGAGAAAGGAGAAGAAGAGAGAATAAGTTCTATTTTGGAGGTTAGATACTCGAAGAATTTAGGATAGCATATATATATATATATATATATATATATATATATATATATATATATATATATATATATATATATATATAATATAATATATATATATATATATATATTAAAAGGATTTACTATTTATAGACACCCTAAAGACTAAAATAAACAGTACTATGACTGTCCCTTCAAATAAAAGTAAATAAACCCAACTAGGTAATATATTAGCCTAAAAGAGGTAATCAAAATCAATAAAAATCAATAAGGGTCACTCAGCAGAAAATAAAAGCTTTAAAAGCCAAACTTAATTGTTGCTTAGATTTGCAAAACTTAAAAGATTTGGAAGAGTGCCTTTTAAATGTTAAAGGTTATATTTAAGTTAAGGGGTATTCAAAGGCAAATGGTACTTTTAATTAAATATTCCTTCCTATTCAAATTCATGGGCATGAAAACTCAACTCCTCAAGCCACAAATTAGAACCGTTAAGCTAGGCAGTGTTCGTAATTATCAAATTTTAAACCCAATAGAATGCCTAACAGGTCTACCCTTTATCAAATAATCAAATATTAAGCTAGGCAAATTTATAATAGGGCAGACTGTCTAAAAGTCAAGACAGTCAAGTTCTAAATATAGTTTCAAGAGTTTAATTTCAATTCTAAGCACCCAAATAAGAATCAATATTTAAAAAAAGGCCTTAAGTAGTAAATACATTACGCGACAAAACTTCTGGAAGATTTTACATCAACGTGAGGGAGATAATATTGTTTTTTTTTTTTTTATTCGCATTTTGCATTTTTAATCTTGATGTTAAGCGTGGTAAGAGCAAAGTGCTTCCCATGTTAAAACATAGTCAATATCAAAATTTCATGTTCTCATCCAAAAGAATATCTAGCTTTAGGGTGTATTTTGATATTTTGAAAACCCATAGATAGTTTTATCTACTAAGAAGCAAAATATAAGGATTTTCTAATATATATATATATATATATATATATATATATATATATATATATATATATATATATATATATATATATATATATATATATATATATATATATATATATATATATATATAATTAGTGATAGCATCCGCGGAGCATCCTCATCAAAATTAACATCTGCATCCGTACTTGACAAAAATTCAACATCTCAACTCAAACACCGAATCAACGCACACATTCTCAAGACATTTCCAATTTATAAAAGACTCTACCACTGAAAACCCAAATTACAATAGCCAGATTGAGTTCGGATCACCCATTTTAACCTACAAGGAAACAAACATAGATTCAAAATGAAAAACATACCGTCCCCAATCTGCAAGAGATACCTACAGGCAGCAACCAGAGAATACTAAGCACACCCTTCTAAGGTGTCCCTCCCTTGCAACAAAAAAAAAAAAAAGTAAATGTAAAAGTAATTTTATAAGTAATTTAAAGTAATTTCCAACTATATATATATATATATATATATATATATATATATATATATATATATATATATATATATATATATATAATATATATATATATATATATAAATATTAATATATATAAAAAGATCATTACATCGGTCCGGGTTTATCCTTATGCAAAAAAATGTTCGGCCTTACGCAGCCAGGTGTGCACACGAGTACCTATTGGAGTTTTAACTCGCCACGTTCCGGTGGCTTGCAAACAGTCCAGACCAGAATCTCATCAAGTATGTGTGGAACATGTTGGAACGAGCACTTCAACAGCTCAACCCACCACCGGTGACCCTAAAATACCTTCGGAAGGCCCTGGTCGACCTGTGGAACGCGATCTCTTTAATTCACAGACTTCCAAGAAACCAATCAACAGTAAGTGTACTTGTAAGATTTTAAACGTATATCAATAAAATATAATCACCATAAAATAAATAAATATGAATTCTGGCATAATGTACTTTCCAATCTAGGAATGTTTGTAAAACTAAGCCTGCTAATCAAGCTCTATTTCCACTTGTGTTCGAACTGCTAAACCTGGTTCAGATTGGGTAGTGTTGGTTACATGAATATATCCCGATTCTTAGGAATCTCATGTTAACATTTAATTTTGTTACCTCTTCTGAATCATTGACTAAGCAGAATGGGTGTTTGTTTTCTAAGGTCTTCAAGAAGGACTGAATCCGAATTTTCAAACACAAGTCAATCACTCTATCATAGTTTTATGGTAGTTGGAGATTGTCTCCAGGGTAAAATGTTTTAAACTTAAATAGTTGGATTTGGATTCTTATTCTTCCGACTTTGAAAAATGGACAGATAGCTCTAATTATTAAACATTTTAACTCCATGGTCACAATTCAGGAATTATGTTGCTTCTGTTTTTTCCCTTAGACACATGACATAAAAGATTGTTTAAATTTTCAACATCTGTATAAAATACATTGTGCTTTTATGAGTAGAGAATAAAAAGAGAAACTGGTGAAAATACTTAGAAAAAATGTTGGCAGCCTGTGCAATATTTAATTCTGATGGTTAACAAAATGATTTTTTTAAAAAAAGTATTAGGAATATTCTTAGTATTAAATTCTGACACAGTAACTTTTTACCAGGGCTGTTGAGCCACATCTATAGAACCTCAAGATTTTGTAGAGTTGAGGCAAAATAAACTTTTACTTTATAGTATTTTATTTAAAGTATTGGTGTCAAAGTTAAAAATAAATGGAATCCGAAGCCAGATAATTTTAAATGATAAAAATGGGGAAGAGTAATATTGGAATATCTGTAACAGCAGTTGGAGTTGGAGCCTGCATAATTTATTAATATCTTAAATACATAATTTCATTCTTGCAGCAATCATATATATTTAGGTAATCATTTATTTTTGTCTCGATTTTACAGATGCCACGGAAATGCCGTGTACCTGATTGTATCTTTTTATGACACACCTGTTTTTTACTTCCCAAAAGACTGATAACGCAAAGAACAATGGGTTAGTACTACGGAAAAACTTCATCCCAATCCAATATACAGAAATTTGGTAGAAAAGAAAAGAAAAAAAATTACCGCACGCAAACATTACAAGAATTGTAGTTTAATGAATGGTACTTAAAAGATTCAATTAAAAATTTTGCAGATTTGTGTTTAGGATTTAGCTGTAGGGCATTTACATCGACCAAAATTAATTGTATTAATCAAAATAGTGGAGGACTTGTCAGTATTTTCTTGGAATGAGAGCTTGCCCATAACAAATTTTTAACATATTTTTGAAAAAATAAATATATGTGGTCTAAATTCGACAGTTATTAAAGCATCTGGGTTTATACCAACAACACACTGTCAGCAATGTTGATAAACTTTCAAACTGCATTAAAATAATGAAGGAAATTATAGATAAAATACGTGATAATGACTTTTCAAATGCTGTTATAACGTAATCTGGTTTTTCTATGAGCAATTTTCATTAGTTCTTCAAAATAACACGTGTAAAATACGATATAGTTCAAAGTTTCTAAAATGGGCATTCATTGCTTATTATTCAAGTTCATATTACAGATTTCTCCGTGAGTGAAATTCTTATTCTTCCTCATCCAGATTACTTGAGGAAACTTGATTTAAGTGGCATTAAGGCGTTGTAACTTGATAATTATCATTCGCATTTTCTAAATAAAGTTTTTTCTATTCTAAAAACTGAAGAATAATTTATGAATGTTCTTCTTGATGAGTCGAAAGGGGGAAGTAATGAACGTCTGATTTTGAAGTAAAACGTAAACAGCCTTTATTAATATGAATAAATTGAAATTGTGGCCAAGTAAGTATATGTGTTACTAGTCCAATCCCTTATCATTCGAAAAATGTTAAAAAAATAATTGTTTTTACCACTACAATGACATAGCACAAGATGAAGTAACATGACCCTCTTTGAGACCTCAAAAAGTTCAACTTGTACTTTTGAACATTTAACTTTTTTGGGAAGAAAATCAGTACAGAAATTGAAATTTGGGGCAAAATATGAAGTTATATATTATTAGCCAATAGAATGGCAAGTTCCTATACCTTCCCTCAAAGTACGATGGGGGATGTTCACCTATTACCTATAGCATGGGGTGAAAGATGAACATGTTCAGTTAATGTTTCTCCCCATAGTTTGTTCACCTCTTTCCCTAAAACGTGTTCATCTTCTCCCCAAGCTGTTTTTCTTTTCCCCTCATAGTCTTTGAAGTATCCTCTAACCTATTATACAAGATATTTTTATGCTTATATATTACGAAAAAAATATTATTATGCAATGAATATCTTATTGCCTCAGTCAACTCAACTCTAGCATGGGCCTAAGTTAAGGGAATTTGAGCTTTTATTAAAATTACTTATAGAGGAAATTGTCCCCTATACTAAATTATAAAATTAATAAAGCAAACCGAAACATCGTAAAAAAAAGTAATAATAATAATTAATTAATTAACATTTAAATACAGTGAGATAATAATAAAGTTGGGACCTATAGTTCACTAAGAATACAGAAAATTCCTCTCACCTTATTTATGGTAATAGTCTTCTTAAACTTCTTAGGACCGGTCCTCTTGGTTGATAAATAAGCCACTGTATTTGGGTTGTTAGTTTAATTATAATCTATAGCTGCCATAATATAAATTAAGTTTTCACTTACAAACTTAAGTTACACGTTGAAGTCCTACTTCAGCTATATACCCAAAGCGCTTTCAGTTTGTTTACTTTTGTTTTATAGTTGGTGTTCATTTCTTCTCCTTTGTAACCATAGGTCTTAAAAACTCAATTTTATCTCACTATGGTTTTAATTTATAAATTAATATATATATATATATATACTTACTTATGTATATATATATATATATATATATATATATATATATATATATTATATATATATATATATATATATATATATATATATATATATATATATATATATATATATATATATATATATATATATAATTCATAATATTGCTAATTTATTTTCTTTTCCTCATCTTTATCATATAGATTAAATATGCCAAGAAAATATTTAAAAAAACAAACATATTGTAAAAATACAATAGAAAGTGCTACTTCTGAAATAATAGAAGGGCAATCCTACAGGAAAGTAGCAGATAAGTATAAAATATCTGTTGGATTCCTACACAAATGTGTACTGAGGAAGAAAAATAACAAGGAAATACTGCCATCATCGGGAAGGGGACGAAAAACTATGATGTCACAAGAATTGGAAGCAATGTTTGCTAACACTTTGCAACGAATGGAAAAAATGGGCCTTGGATCAACTTTAGATGAAATGAGGTATATATTTCACAATTATATTACTGCAAACAAAATTATCACAAAATTTAAAGATAACATGCCAGGTGTTGAATAGGCAAGAAGTTTCATGCAGCGCCACAACTTTAAGTTAAAGAAGGGAACAACAATGAATGTTGCAAGGGAAAAAGTTACATCTGACCCATTTGTGATATATGATTTTTATGAAAAACTGGAAAAGATTGTTAAAGAACTGGGAATTGAAAATAGGCCAGAATGTATATGGAATGTTGATGAAAAAGGGTTCCCATTAGACCCTTCAAAAAGCAAAATCGTGGGAACTATTGGACGGCAAACAATACGTTTAACTTCGGGGTGCAATAGAGAAAATATAACAGTATTGGCATGTTGTTGTGCTAATGGGACAGCCATGGATCCTATGGTAGTATTCAAAGGAAAACGGGTATTGGAATCCTGGGTAGGAAGGGGAGAAGAAACTTCTAGAAGGTACATTGTACTCTGCATCAGAATCTGGGTGGATGACTGCTGATATT
>SEYY01017002.1:0-7500 GCA_009176605.1 Armadillidium nasatum
TAAAAATTTCAAACGTTTTCGGACAACTGTCCCTTATCAAGCCAAAGTTAAAAGAGTTAAAAGCTAAAAAGCAAAATTAAAAAAATTAAAAATTAAAAAGGAGGCAAGCTCCAAGAAGAGCAATTAAAACAATGAGAGAGACTCAAAGAATGAAATGAAAATCGCTCTCTGACTACTCAAAAAAGAAAAGAAAAAAAAAAAAACGATACAGAATTCACAACAATCAATTTATACATTCAAAATCAAGTTTCTTTTTGTCAATTTAGTGCTATTTAATTCTTTGTAGAGATTGTCATTTTATTCTTTGACTCTTCCTATCATTAAAAAATTTAATTTTTTAATTTTTTAAATTTACTTTTTTAATCTTAACTTTCAACTTTGACTTGATAAGGGACGGTTGTCCGAAAACGTTTGAGATTTTATTTATTTTACTACTGGGTTATTATATATATATATATATATATATATATATATATATATATATATATATATATATATATATATATATATATAATATATATATATATATATATATATATTATATATATATATATATATATATATATATATATATATATAAAGATAAAAAAAATTTAAAAAAAAATAAAAATAAAAATTTTTTTTTTTTTTTTTTTTTTTTTTTTTTTTTTTTTCTTTTCTTTTTTAAAAAGTAAAAATATTTCATTTTATTTCTAATTTTTAATTTGAAATATTTTTACTCTAATTAATTAGAGCATAATGACTTAATTATCAAAAAGTCATGAATATTAATTTGACGTTAATAAATTGAATTTTAATCATTTAAAATATTTAGGCAAAGAAATTCATGGAATTCAAGATAAACTCAACATTTCAATCCTTCAAATTAAATTTTCTCCCTTCAGGCACCACCACATTAATATATGTATATGTATGTATATATATATATATATATATATATATATATATATATATATATATATATATATATATATATATATATATATATATATATATATATATATATATATATATATATATATATATATATATATATATATATATATATATATATATATATATATATATATATATATATATATATATATATATATATATATATATATATATATATATATATATATATATATATATATATATATATATATATATATATATATATATATATATATATATATATATATATATATATATATATATATATATATATATATATATATATATATATATATATATATATATATATATATATATATATATATATATATATATATATATATATATATATATATATATATATATATATATATATATATATATATATATATATATATATATTATAATATATAATATATATATATATATATATATATATATATATATATATATATATATATATATATATATATATATATATATATATATATATATATATATATATATATATATATATATATATATATATATATATATATATATATATATATATATATATATATATATATATATATATATATATATATATATATATATATATATATATATATATATATATATATATATATATATATATATATATATACCTCTCATAAAGAGGCCATAAGCTACAAAAAAGAAATTTTAAAGCGACGTAAATCGGAACACGGCGTTTGAAACTGTGCAATTAAATACAATGAGGAAAATATTATAAAGGAGAGAATTCTTGTCTTTATCAGCGGAGAGCAAGTAAGAATGAGCAATTAGGATAAGTCTGCAGTCAAAGTAGTTAATTAATGAGACTGTTTGTAAAGACGAAACATCCTCATTAAATTTTGTATTTAATTAAGAATTAAATTAGAGTGAAACTGCAGATAATGTGAGTAGGAGAGTTGACTTTTCAAAAAGGTTCTGATTTCACCGTATCAAACTACAAATTACAAATTAATAGAACCTATAAAATATGCTAGTAAGATCACACAAGTCAGATTCTTCAAGGCCACCTTGTAGCACCATTTACTACACCTCAAAGAATGTCACAACGAATCGTTGGGACGAGGTAAAAATATCACACCATATTTTTTTAATTTTCCTATAAGAAAATAAGTCTGTGAAGCGATTCTCTTATACTTAACATTTCTTTTCTTTTGAAAATTTTAATGTGACATTTTACCATTTGTCCCAACGATTCGTTAGGACAATTTTTGCAGTGTATTGAATGGGTCGTTTTTAAACCTGAAAGGAGTGATCAAGAGAAGAGTTGTCGGTATGAAAGTGACATGAGACGAAGTGACAGATGAATCATTAAAGAAAAAATAGGAAAACTGCTGTTGATGGAAGAAAACCAAAAGGAATTTCAATTTTGAAAGAATTAAAGGAAGAACTGTCTCCATCTGTAGCAGCTTCTGTATAAAAGGTGAAAAATAAATCAGAAAGAAGGTTACACACATAAGGATATATACAAAGTTTTGCAAGTTTAAGTCGAAAAATATTAATAGGTCTACCCTAACTGCAAAAGATTCAGAAAGGACGAAGAGCAGAGAAAAAAGAGAAAGAAAATGAAAATGGAGAGCTGATTATAAAATATATACAGACGATCTGACATAAGATCAAAAGAATTTGGAGGTTTCCAAGTTTACCATTTATGGATCGATACAAAAAATTTGGAAAGAAAAAATTCTTAAAGTGATTGGAAGATTATTAGATTTTTGAATAGCATTCTCTCAGATTCAGTACAGATTGAACGAACTCGTTCTTTCAACAAGAGAGAAGGTAAATATTTTAGGTAGAGACGAAAAACAGTAGCATGGCAGGGAGAATGCTCAAATTCAAAAAAATTTATGATCTCTCTCTCTCTCTCTCTTATATATATATATATATATATATATATATATATATATATATATATATATATATATATATATATATATATATATATATATATATATATATATATATATATATATATATATATATATATATATATATATATATATATATATATATATATATAAAATGATTTTTTCTTCACCGATGGGTAAAGGAATAAGGTATATATAGAAACATTCCGCCAGAGTTGGAGAAAGTAAATATCTGAACCAAATTAAAGACCAATTCATTCAGACAGACAGAGTTGTAATGTGTGCATGTCAGAGTATATATATATATATATATATATATATATATATATATATATATATATATATATATATATATATATATATATATATATATATATATATATATATATATATATATATATATATATATATATATATAAAGTGGACCGGATAGTAATTTTTTACTATCCGCGGATGCGGATGCGGTTGCGGATATTCAATTGCGGATATCCGCGGATGCGGATGCGGATAGTTTAATTTTTAAGAGTTTTTGCCATAGATTCTTGGAATTTAAATATAATATCCAGAATCTATGTTACCAGGTGTGGGACGGGACCCAACTCTTGAACACCCCACCAACCTTCTTTCCCCAACCTCCACCCATTTGGAAAAACGTTATATATATATATATATATATATATATATATATATATATATATATATATATATATATATATATATATATATATATATATATATATAGCCAGTAATTCAATATTACCTTCACACTTCACAGTTTCACATATTCCATTTGAAGTTAATAATTGGTAAGTTATTTTTTAGAAATAAAAGCTTTTGGGGCTCTTTCAGGTGAAAGTTTGGTTCGCTTTTCGTCGTAAATGAGGCCTGCTCCACTGAAAAGGCGCTCACTAGCAACACTAGTTGAAGGACATGCTAAATAAGTCCTTGCCAGCTCAGCAAGAAAAGGGAAACTTTTGCAATTATCTCTCCACCAAACCAGTTGGTCTTTATCTGCCTCCAAACGTGGGAGTTTTAGATAATTTTCAATAATCGATATTGTATCCTTTGACACTTCTGACTGTGATTCTTCATCTCTGCTGGAAGCTAGAAGATCTTTCATTGATTTAGCAATGATTAAGATAACAGATTTTGCTTCATTTGTATCTGAGAGCTTTTGCTTTTTCTTGAAAGGCGTTATTTTAGCTGTTTCTATCATCTCATCGCATAAGCATCCTAATTTAATTTTAACATTCTGAGAAAAAAGTGGTTTAAAAAATTTTGTTTTGTACCTAGGATCTAAAAAGGTTGCAATTGTATAAGCATCATCATTTTCCACGTTTTCAAATCTGTCGTTCATCTCCTTCATTAATGTTTCAGTCATCCTTGAAACTCCCTTAGACTTAATAACATTTGTTAACACAACTTTCAATGTTGAAACAAGTGGTATCACATCTGACAAACATGATTCAGATGAACTTACAGTCTTTGTTAATTCTTCAAAAGGCTTAAGGATATTGATACAATTATTTAAAATGTCATTTTCGTCAGCTGTTAGAGGCTTTATTTTTGTGCTGCTTGAAGCATAAAGGCAAATGGCCTCATTAATTTCGCTCATCCTCTCAAGTACATGCAAACTACAATTCCAGCGTGTTTGAATATCTTGCATGACAGAAAGTGGACGAACATTTAATCTTTTTGTATTTTCTTCAGCTCATTTTGGGCTACAACGGAGTGATCGAAATGCATAGCAATTAGCCTACATTTGGTTATTAAATCGGATACACATTTTTGACTCATAATGGAATTTTTAACTACTATCTGAGTTTGGTGTGCAAAGCAATCTACATTTTTCACTCTTGCCAGAGAAAGTGCTTTTTTTTTTTTTTTTTTTTACTATCCGCGAATGAGGATGCGGTTGCGAATATCCAATTGCGGATATCCGCGGATGCGGATATTGGAAAAATGATGCGGATATCCGCAGTTGTGGATGCGGACGCGGATATCCGGTCCACCTCTAATATTATATATATATATATATATATATATATATATATATATATATATATATATATATATATATATATATATATATATATATATATATATATATATATATATATATATATATATATATATATATATATATATTTTTTTTCCTTTTTCATTCTATATATGTCCAATCCATTTCCATTTTAGCACATTTCCGCTCTATCCACTACACCCCTCTTCCACCTACACATCTCCCTTATTCTTTCATTTCTATTCCTATCAATCCTTCTCAATTTACATATCGCTATCACACCTTTCATCTTAAAGACATTCAAACTTTTCCTCGCCCGAACTCTTATCATCCATGTTTCACACCCATACATTAAAGAAGACTAACGCATACATTCATGTATTCTTATCTTTTCTTTCGAAATTTTTCCTTTCTTCAATACTTCTCATAGGCGAACAACACTTTCATTTCCTCTACCACTCTAATCTTCTTTTATTTTTCCTTCTCCCTTACCTTACACCAACATTCCTAGATATTTGGATTCATCCACCTCTTAAGTTTTCCTTTCCCTCACTTCTATAATCTCACCATTCCTCCCTCCGCATTTCCTCATCCCCCACCTCAAATCCTCATAACTTTACTTTTCTCTGTATTGACTCTCAATCTCATGTTCCCACACTTACTCTCAAACTCTCTCACCAGTATTCTCAACCTTTCTCTTGATTTTGCTATCAACATCACATCATCTGCAAAACGTGAGACATTCACTTCCCTTTCAACCACCATATTTCTCAACCTAATTCACTTTCTTTCTCTCTTCATTTCTCTAACTACACCATTCATCAAAAGATTAAATAACCTTGGCGACATTACACACCCGTCTCAATCCCACTAGCCAATCCGAAGGTTCCCTCCTCACCCTCACTCTTGATCTACAATTTGCATGAAAAGCTTTGATCCCTTCAGTAATTTCCCTTTCAATCCCCTTTCCATTAGTATTTCGAACAACTTTCTCCTGCATACTGTATCGCAAAACTTTTTCCAAACCCACAAAACACCGTACATACCCCATTTTATCTTTTCCACCCAATTTCTCGGTAATCAATCTCAGTGAGAACACATGGTCCACACATCTCCTACCCTCCCTAAAAAACCCTTGTTGCTCACCCGTTCCCTCAAAATATTTTACTGATATCATAAATATAATTATAGTTATAGTCAGAGATATGTGAATTCATTTTCGTTGTTGGTTATAAAAAGAATAATTTCTTATAGTTAGACTCTGATAAACCATTTTTCCACTCTTTTTCTTTTCTCTTATAGTTTTTTAAAAAAATTGAAGAGTTCCTTAAACCTACTCCACTCTTCAAGCATGCTGAATATATGGTGCTAATATATATATATATATTATATATATATATATATATATATATATATATATATATATATATATATATATATATATATATATATATATATATATATATATATATTATAGGCTTAGGTTAAGAAGCTTTCTGAGTTTCGATATCTTTTATATCGATACTTTTTATATGGATATTTTGAAATGTCGATTTTAATCGGTATCTCACTGCAACGTTCTTGTATAGGTTAGGCCTGTATTTTAAGGCAACTTCGGTAGTTCAGGTTATGATAAGTCGAACTAAGTACGATAGAAAACTAAATATTAATAATTATAAAAATAATTAGAATAATATTTGAATTGGCATATCGATGTTTCGATAAATAGATATTTTCGAATATCGATATAAAAAATTCCAAATAATCGAAACTCAGAAAGCTTCTTTAACCTAATACCCTATATATATACTATATATAAATATATATATATATATATATATATATATATATATATATATATATATATATATATATATATATATATATATATATATATATATATATATAATATATATATATATATATATATATATATATATATCACCATATATCCAGCATGCTTGAAGAGTGAAATAGGTTAAAGAAATTCTTCAATTGTTTAAGAACTTTAACAGAAAAGAAAAGAGTTTATCAGTTTCTAACTAAAAGAAATATTTCTTCCTATAACCAACAACGAAAATTAATTCTTAGATCTCTGGCTATAACTATAATTAAATTTATGAAAGCAGTAAATTATTATTTTAGATTTTATTTCAAACCCATATATAATTACTTGAAATTTTTGGAAAGACTAATGCTAATATCGCACCTCTGGTTAATGGATTCGATTTATTTACTTCATTTAAGTGAGAAGAGTTTAGCTTCAAATTTTGCTGTTTCGACTTTGATTTATTTAAAAAAATTTATTTATAATTCTTTTTTTTCGATGTTAATTTTATAAAATTTCTAAATCGCATCTTGAAAATTTTTTAATGATCCGAGTATCTTCAGATGCTGTTTTTTCAATGTTGTCCTTAAGTTAGGCCAATATCTTATCCAGGATCCATTTCTTTTCTTAACAATAAGTTAGATCAATACTCATTCATAATCCACCTCTTTTCTTAACAATAAGTTAGGTCAATACTCATCCATAATCCATCTCTTTTCTTAACAGTAGGTTTTGTAAATACTCATCCATAATCCATCTCCTTTCTTAACAATAGGTTAGGTCAATAATCATCCATAATTCATCTCTTTTCTTAA
>SEYY01017002.1:12500-15792 GCA_009176605.1 Armadillidium nasatum
ATCAAGTTCTGTAATTTGTATGTCAGATAAATACTAACATCCCTTTATTCATGTTTAGTGATAAAAGATAGTTTAATGTTTAGATTTATGACGCATACTGAGAGACCTAGAGCAGAAACCTACACAGTGTCTTTGATAAGTGTTGTAGAAATGTCTGAACGCAGTGAGAGAACATGAATAAAGTGTAAATAAAGATTTTCAGTTTGCGTTAGGGAGATATTTGCTGGACAAATATATTTAGAGGGGCGGTTAATAGCTTTAAATGAGTGTAATGTGTTTTTTAGAAGCAATGTACATGAATTTTCCTTTGATATGTCAAGTATAACAGTGTATGTAATGTTAATTAAAACATTAAACTAACTGGTCTTAGTTGTTACAACTGCTGTGTATGCGAACAAATGTGAATGCGACTGGGTGAGTGTATGTGGTCATGACTGAGTCCTTATACGTATTACGTACTTTACTACGTGCGTGAAAGAAGTAGGAAAAATTTCAAAGTCCTGCGAATAGGATAACTGCTGGAGTTGGTTACCATGACAATTTCATGAATGCGGGTAGCATGTTGATGATGTCTTCGATGTAGTTATGTGGGTTTGTAAGTACTTGTGAATGTGTGCATCTGTTTATGTGAGAAGAAGGTGGTAAGGATTGTATTTGGTAACAGCAAAAAACAATAAAAAATGAAAAATAAAAATAAAAATAAAAATAAAAAAATAAAAATAAAAATAGAAATAAAAGAGAAATGAAAAATAAAAAATAAAAAATAAAAATAAAAATAAAAGAAAAAAATAATTTCTACGAAAATTTCAAAGTCCTGAGAATAGGATAACTGCTGGAGTTGGTTACCATGACAATTTCATGAATGCGGATAGCATGTTGATGATGTCTTCGATGTAGTTATGTGGTTTTGTAAGTACTTGTGAATGTGTACATCTGTTTATGTGAGAAGAAAGTGGTAAAGATTGTATTTGGTAACAGCAAAAAACAATAAAAAAAAAAAAAATAATAAAAAAATATAAAAAAATTATTTAAAAAAAATAAAAAATAAGAAAAATAAAAAGGAACAAATTTTTAGGAAAAAATAAAAAGAATTAAAAACAAGAAATAAAAAGAAAAAATATAGAAATGATTATTTAAGTTAAATAAAAAAGCATCAAGTCTGGACTTGAATGCTAATGTATAAAGAAAAGGTATGACATCACAAAAAAATATATGGACATGACATCATGATATTTTAAATTCATATTTGAAAGTGGTAAATGATTCTCAAAGTCACGTGATATTGATGACGTCATAAGGAAAAAATTGCAGTCATATTCTCATGATTGCCCGTGTCATGGCGTCACAGGGTAAGGTATTAGCACATATGTAGGTGACGTCATCAACGAGTGTGCCTGCATTCTAATTGGCTCACGGATGTATCCGAATGTAACCAATAAGGCATCGTATGTTGACTTACCTTCAGTGCCATCTTCGCTGACATTGGCACACCCCTCTTGCCAAGTAGGTTGCATGGACCAGCATGAATGCCAGATACTAGAAAGTGCCACATGATATTGGAAAGTGCTAGAAAAAGCTAGCATGATGCTACAGGGTAAGGTGTTTGAGTGGGTGTGTGTGCATGTATGTACCCAAATAGAAACCACGTGACCAGGAAAAAAATAGATGGTGAACAAAATGGAAGAAGAAATCTACGAAAATGAAAATCACGTGGTTAAAACGACGGATGCCACCTGGTCAAGATGGTAGATACCAAATCCGAGATGGCAGAAACCATGTGTGTGTGTGTGTGTGTGTGTGTGTGTTTGTGTGTGTTTGTGTGTGTGTGTGTGTGTACGGAGTAGAAGATCCCTTATTCCCATTACATGATTCATTTAAATATTACGTAATAACCCTAAATAAATAATTGTTATGCAACAACAGATGATTATTATATATAAAAAGTTCACATCTCACGGGCATTGCCCTATTCGAGGAGAGGAACTTTCTAGGTAGTATATACCTAGGATCCCGAAGTGGGATCGAACCGGCGCCCTCAAGCACGTGAGTCAATCACCCTACCGTTCGAGCCACGGTAGACGGCTATACAATTAAAAAAAAAAATAATATCTAAAAGAGCCTATATTCTCATTACATGATTCATATATAAATATTGCGTAATAACCATAAATACATAATTGCTATGTAACAATAGATGATTATTATACAATCAATAAAATAATTTCGATTTCAAAGTAGAGAACGTTTCGGTGAATAGAACAATTCGCTCCTTCTAAGGTATGATCAAGTTGCTGCAGTGGTAACGTGATGAAATTCAAATCAGAAGGCTGAGGTTTCAAATTCTGGTCTCACAATAGTTTTAAGTTCTTACTATGAATATTATAGGAGGAGGAAGTTTGATTTTCACTCAATAGATGGCGCAGCAGAAAAGGAAAAATGGCGGAAGAATTCAAAATCAAATTCAAGATGGCGGAAACCACTTGATCAAAATGACGGGTACCACGTGGTCAAGATGGCGGGAAAATTCAAAATCAAATTCAAGATGAAAGAAGAAAATCTACGGAGATGAAAATCAAGTGCTCAAAATGACGGATACCACGTGGTCAAAATGGTGTATGCCAAATCCAAGATGGCGTATAGAAATTCAAGATGGCGGACGCCAGCAAAGCTGATACCAAATCCTAGATGGCGGATACCTAATCCAAGATGGCGGATTACTAATCCAAGATGGTGGACCCCATATCCAAGATGGCGGACAGAGATCAAGTAGCTGAGAGAAAAAAATCTACCTAAATAAAAACCATATGGTCAAGAAAATGGCGATCGGAAAACGTCATAATCATAAGATACCCCAGTTACATGACGTCACAGGGTAAGGTGTGTAGGCATGCGCAGATGACGTCATCACCGAGAGTGTCTTGTAATGTTGCAAAGAGGCTCTTGCAATGAAACCTGACCCTCAATACCAGCTGTCACTAGCGCACCCTTCCCCTCATATTGACATGGACCTGCATGAGTGCCTAGCGACGCGTACATAGGAAAAAGGGTGTGGCTTAAAGAGTTTAGAGCAAAAAATGGGCGGGGATTAAGGGATTAACATAAATAATTGGAGGATTATCCGGTTACTTAGCGGATTATTCAATTAATAATCGGATTAAAAAGGCCTCACGAAAGACCATGAAAGGGGGCTCTACCCACTTTTCCCCCAAATGCAATGTTGCATGCAACATTGCAACAGTGATATGCAACAGTGGCATTGCCAGTTCCGACCTTCAAAATCGTACCCCTACAA
>SEYY01017003.1:40000-45000 GCA_009176605.1 Armadillidium nasatum
GAAGATAAACGCATACATTCAAATATTCTTATATTTATTTCTATCGAAATTTTTCCTTTCTTCCATACTTTTCTTTGGCACCCAATACTTTCCTTCTCTCTACCACTCTATTCTTTATTTCTATTTCCGTCCCACCCTTACCTTCCACCAACATTCCTGGATATTTGAATTCATCCACTTTCTCAAGTTTTCTTCCCCTCCAATTCTACACTCCACCATTTCTCCCTCCACATCTCCTGATCCCCACCTAAAATTCCTCATAACTTTTCTTTTCGCTGTGTTGACTTTCAATCTCGTGTTTTCACATTTCCCCTCAAACTCTCTCACCAGTATTTTCAACTTTTTCCAGATTCTGCCACCAACACCGCATCATCTGCAATATATATTATATATATATATATATATATATATATATATATATATATATATATATATATATATATATATATATATATATATATATATATATATATATATATATATAACGAAAGTCCTTTTTTGGCGTTGATTCTTCAGAAAATGATCATAAAACATATTAAACTTCCTTACTCCCTTCCCTCAGGTATAATATTTTTCTTTGCTCATTCACATTCATAATCCACTGATACACTTCTGAATAGATAGATAAAAATGAACAAAACTTTTTCCTTCTAGATTAATTTTCTTTTTTTATTATTTTGGAATTGGAAATGATATGCAGAGATTTTTCTTTTGTGTATAATTCATTCAAGTTGTTTAATTTTTTCTTTTTTTCTTCTTCTTCTTTTTTGTGGCAAAAATGTTCGTTCTGACTCTTGGATTCATTAATATGGCAAATGAAATGATTAAAACGTTGCCAGATTAAATGAGTTTTAAAATATAAAATAAAAAAATAAAATAAAAATTTTCTCTGAAAATTCAATTCTAAAAAAAAGAAAAATATTCTAGCAAATACGTGAAGTGGAAAATAGAATTGATAATATTTTCAGTTTGATTAAAATAAACTTCAATTAAATGATCTTACATAATATTTTCAATGTCTGCTATTATTATCATCCTCATTAAGCATTATTATTATCTTTATTATCATTATCATTATCATTATTATCAATTTCATTACAGCTTTTTTTTTATTGTTATGATTCTTCTTCTTCTTCTTCTTCTTCTTCTTCTTCTTCTTCTTCTTCTTCTTCTTCTTCTTCTTCTTCTTCTTCTTCTTCTTCTTCTTCTTCTTCTTCTTCTTCTTCTTCTTCTTCTTCTTCTTCTTCTTCTTCTTCTTCTTCTTTCTTCTTATTATTATTATATTATTATATTATTATATATTATTATTATTATTATTATTATTATTATTTATTATTATTATTATTATTTATGATGATGATGATGATGATGATGATGATGATGATGATGATATTATTATCATCATCATTATGTTGTTCTTAACATTATGTTGCACTTTTTTTTTCTTTTTTTTTTAGAAAAAGCACTGGAAACGCTTAAGCATTTTAAAAGTAAAATAAGAAACTTAATTCTGGAAAGAGAAAAAGAGAAAATAGGGAAATTTTGTTGAAAGCCAGTCTAAAAACTTTATAAGAAAAAAAATGAGAGAGAGAGAGAGAGAGAGAGAGAGAGAGAGAGAGAGAGAGAGAGAGAGAGAGAAGAGAGAGAGAGAGAGAGAGAGAGAGAGAGAGAGAGAGAGAGAGAGAGAGAGAGAGAGAGAGAGAGAGAGAGAGAGAGAGAGAGAAGGGAGGAAATTACAAAAATAAGAATTAAAGCGAAAGGGAAAGAGCGAAAACAAATCTTTTTCTTTTTTAAATCCGGCCATCAGAGATGGAAGACAAAAAGGAAATAGGCCACAACTTTCCATTGTGGATTCGACCTTTTAACAAAATCAATTTTCAAAGAGATTTTTGAACCTTTAATTGCTCCTTCTACGAACTTTCAAAATGAATCGTTTAAATTAGTTTTTTTTCTTTTAACACTCTCTCTCTCTCTCTCTCTCTCTCTCTCTCTCTCTCTCTCTCTCTCTCTCTCTCTCTCTCTCTCTCTCTCTTTAGAGAATACAATTAATTCTCGCTTCTCTTTTTCTATATATTGACGACTTTAAAGGAAAGTTATATGGACTCTCAAATTGAATGATACATTCTATGGATAACATTTTCTCTATATACTCACATTACTCACACACACACACAATAACACAAAACACACGGACACACGCATACACACACACACACACACACATATATAATATAATATATATATATATATATATATATATATATATATATATATATATATATATATATATATATATAATATATATATATATATATATATATATATAAATTAGTAAAAATTATTAAATATTGTGAAGCACCAAAAATTTGAGTCAAAACTTTTCCTTGTCAATAAAAGATATCTTGTTTTCTTCAATGCATATTTGAAGTTAATTTGTACAATAATAATATGTAATAATAAAGGCCTATGAAGACTGTTCCAGTCAAACTATTGTTTATTTGCTGAAAAATTCAATTGCTTATGCAACGTACAAAATATATATTGCCATTTATACTAAATATATGAAGTTGTGCAATGGCAAACAACAGTACTCAAAAGTTTACCAATATATACTATATATATTCCAACCACAAATGCTAATACTATATCTATTGTATATGAAAAGCAAATGCTGCTGGTCATTTGAAAAGACAATGATCATATTTATCGCATGCAGGCTACCAATAATAGCTAACCACGATACGAATTTTTAGGCTTTGTTAACATATAAAAGGCCCAGACTATCCATATTCCTATCCATTTCTTTCTTAAATGGTGTAAGTAAATAGCTCTCAACAACTTCCCATGGTATACCATTCAAAAAATTAACTCCTTTAGTGAATAAGCATTCTCTTAAATCAAGATTACGTTGCTTCTATCAATTCTCCAATCACACCCTCTAGTTTCCCTTTCATTGTCTACAATAAAGAAGTTATTAATTTCAGTATTATCAAGAGACGTAAATATTTTGTAAACTTGTATCATATCCCCTTAAAGAAAATATTCCGATCTCCCTCATTAAGTAATCATAATCTAAAAAACTAGATTTTTTTGTGAATTATATATTTCCTTAAGCTGCTTGAAAGTTTTAACCAAAATTTACCATTTTTGTTTAAGCTGAAATTTGCCATTGTAAAGCCTTCAAATGTGTAAAGCAATCTTAACCTTATGAATAGAGGTGCATAATAACCTATTCTGTCTGTAAATCCATATCCCTAGTTCAGATTTAAAATTATTTTGCATGATAATACTTTGTTGATGCTATTTGAATTAATTAATATATTTGTTGGACTATTTAATATATATATATATATATTATATATAATATATATATATATTATATATATATATTATATATATATATATATATATATTATATATATATATATATATATATATATATATATATATATATATATATATATTATAGTTATATAAAACAAATTAAAAATACATTTAACATATTAATTTAAAAAAAATTCATGTTTTCATATATTTATTTAATTAATATTTGATAATAGAATCTTAAAACTATCCGTTCTCCCATCCCTATCGAAAAAAAAATGTTTCGAAATTAAATTAAAAATAATAAGTAAAAGCAAAAAAAAAAATGAACATAAAAGAGCAAGTACAAAAAACAAAAAAAAAACAAAAAAAAAAACAAAAGCAAAACAAGAAAAAAAAGGAATCTAAAGTAAATAAAAACTGAAAAACAAAAAAAGAAGATATTTCCGAAGGCAAACACTTCGGATCTACTTCATTATTCCCTCCGGAAAGGAAAAGAAAAAGAAAAAAAAAAAAAAAAAATTTTCTTTTCTTTCCGTTTTTTTTTTTTTTTTTTTTTTTTTTTTTTTTTTTTTTTTTTTTTTTGCACTTTTCTGATTTCCTTTTGAAAAAATACAAAAGGTAACAAAAACAAAATTAAAACTTTTTATAGAGGAAAACAACCTCTCACATATGCCTAAATAGGATTACAAAAAGTCTCTTTTTAAATATAAAATAATAATAATTATTTAATATTCAAACTTTATTCGGACAAAAACATTTACAGTTTAAATTTTACAGTAGGTCTACTTACTAATTCAATAATAATATAATAAAATTATAATAATAATAATAATAAATAATATTCTGACTTTCCAGTTCTCCGAAAAGGAGCTGCTAGGGGACAACACTGTGATTTCCTTTGTGCCCAATGTTTAATACATATATTATATTTTACTTCATTTAAAAAATAAAATAAGTCATAATAAGTTACTACTAAAGTAACAAAACTCTAGTAATATTAATGATAGTACTTATAATGCTAGTAACAACAACAGAAACCTTTATTATGATATAATTTATTACAACAATGCTAAGAATAAAAGTAACAATAATATCAATAACACTAATGATAATAATAATAATAATTCTAATAATAATAATAATTGCAATAATAATAGTAATAAAAATGATAATAATAATAGTAATAATAATAATAATAAAATAATATTTTATATTATTATATTATATTATTTATTTATTTAATTATTATATATATATTATTATTATTATTATTATTATTATTATTATTATTATTATTATTATTATTATTATTATTATTATTATTATTATTATTATTATTATTATTACTCTTATTATTATATAGTTATTATTTTCTCGATATTATTATTATTAGTAGTTGCAGTCCTGTGAATATTACTACCATTATTATTTGTTACAGTTCGACTAATATGAGAAATAAATTAACAAAATTTATTACTCAAAATCATTTTTTATTTATTAAATTCTCTTCACCAAATGTTCCTAAAAATTTAAAAGTAAGAAATGAAGAATAAAAAGTTTCTCATATTCTGAATCTTCAAGAGCAAAAGCATCTCCATGTTCGTATTGCATTTTATTGTCAATGCTTTAATACCCTTTTTACATTGATAGCATCTCCATTCATTAAATTTCAT
>SEYY01017003.1:57500-60000 GCA_009176605.1 Armadillidium nasatum
ATAATATATATATACTTAATTAAGATAATAATACTAAATTTTACCAATATTTATTAAGGCTACTTTATTTTTTTAGCAAACATCCTTTTGTGTTCCCCAAATCCCTTCTATATATTTTTTTATTTTTTTTTCTTACTTTTTCAATATATTTTTTCCCTTTTGTTTTTCTTTTTAGTTTTTTTTTCTCTTTATTCAATATTTTTTTTCCTTTTATTCAGAATTTTTATATCTAATATATATTTCTAAATTTTTCTACTCATGGATTAAAATAATTTGATAATATTTTCTGTACATATAAAATTTGAGTTGAGATGTAATATGTTTATATGAAACGTGCATCAAATAAGAAATTTTTCAACAAAATTAAATTCAGTAAAAACTATATTTAACTAAGCAACGTGTTGATTTTTTTTTTTTTTTACTTAAAAATAATTACCTTAGAAATCTTTCAACGTGAGAAAGATATCTTATAACTTATTCTCTATAAATTGCTTCAGTAACATACTTGTAATTCTAAGATAGATAACAAAGGTAAACCATTAAATTTATTGGTAAAAATTGACCAAAGAATATTGTAAATTACATTTAAACAGAAAAGGTTACCTAGATAAAAAAATAAAAAAGCAATTTATTATAAATTTTATTTAATAATGATAACACAATTTTTGTTAATTAGATAATATATGTGCTAATTTACATTACTAATGGTAAAAATATAAATAGGTATAATTGACTAGAATAAAAATGCTAATTAACTTTTTAAAAAAAGCGATTTTGTTTTTCTCTTTTTCAGAACTTGCAAATAAACCTCATTAATTCGTTTGCTAAAAATAAAACTATCAAATAAAAAAAAAAAAAAAAAAAAAAAAAACAAATTTAAAGCCAAATTTTGATATTCATTGAGTTTTTTCATTTTAAATTGATATATTCTTTTCTATGCATCTTTTAAACACTTTCAGATATGGTGTCAAATTTTTCACGTCATCTGCCAGTACTTCATGGTCTCGAAGTTACTTCTGGATGTTCTGCGAAGGGCTTTACTTGCATATCCTCCTTGTGGTAACGTTTCTGTCGGAGCACCCACTTATACCAATGTTTCTCCTCCTTGGCTGGGGAGCTCCTCTTATACTGGTCGTAGTATATGCCTCTTTGAGGGCTTCCTTTCCATCTAGTTCAAATATGTAAGGATATATATATATATAATATATATATATATATATATATATATATATATATATATATATATATATATATATATATATATTTTTTATTTTTTTTTTTATACCATACTCCTGTATATATATATTTCTTGAGCAAGGCAAGGCAATATTGGTGGCTTGCTATATCCCAACACACTATTTTATATATATATATATTATATATATATATATATATATATATATATATATATATATATATATATATATATATATATATATATATATATATATATATATATATATATATATATATATATATATATATATATATATATATATGTAATAATAAATATATTTAAAATCTAATAATAAAATTTACAGAACCAAAAAAAAAAAGGTTAATTATTTTAATTAATAAAATTATTAAGCAAAAAAATAAAAAAAAATTTTTTAATTATTTATTTTATTTTATTTTATTTTATTTTTTTATTTTTTTTTTTTTTTTTTTTTTTTTTTTTTTTTTTTTTTTTTTTTTTTTTATTCTATATATTTTTATTTGTTTTATTCAAGAGTATTTATTTTCTTTTATTTATATTTCAAAATTAAGAATTTATCTGTAGAAATCTACAGAACTTCTTCAGAAATTATTTAATAAACAAAGAAGACGTGTTTCCATTTACAATTATATTTAAATCAAGATTAAAAATTAAATGCATATAAATCATATATATATATATATATATATATATATATATATATATATATATATATATATATATATATATATATATATATATATATATATATATATATATATATATATATATATATATATATATATATATATATATATATATATATATATATATATATATATATATATATATATATATATATATATATATATATATATATATATATATATATATATATATATATATATATATATATATATATATATATATATATATATATATATATATATATATATATATATATATATATATATATATATATATAATACCCCAATTACTGCTATCCTTAATATCTATTAAAGCTCAGCATTTATTAAAAAAAAGAAAATGGTCATTATGTTTTAAAAATGAAGAATGCTTTTAAATTTCACTTACTATCTAAAGAAGTCTAAAGAAGTTAGAATAAAAAACAAATGAATGTTAGAATATTTTTACACCAATTATTAATGTGAGTGAATCTTTAGTTATAAAATAAGAACGAATGTTTATAAAAGAAGAACGAATGTTACATGACTAATTAAGTGTACGTAGTCCTTCCTTCAAGGAAGTAGTTGCATGTTTGAGTGGTTATAAATAGCTACTAAA
>SEYY01017003.1:77500-82500 GCA_009176605.1 Armadillidium nasatum
AATAATAATAATAATAATAATAATAATAATATATATATATATATATATATATATATATATATATATATATATATATATATATATATATATATATATATATATATATATATATATATATATATATATATATATATATATATATTATATATATATATATATATATATATATATATATATATATATATATATATATATATATATATATATATATATATATATATATATATATATATATATATATATATATATATATATATATATATATATATATATATATATATATATATATATATATATATATATATATATATATATATATATATATATATATATATATATATATATATATATATATATATATATATATATATCCTCTGGTGGGCAAAGGCCAGGGGATTACTGATTTCCACTAGAGTTGGGGGAGAGCAGAATATAGGGCCAATTAAATTCCATCATATCCCGATACACGGCTATTAAAAGTGTGCAAGTCAAAAGAAATTGGAAAAACAGATAAAGGGAATGTGTTCCAGACTATCAGTAGAGTAAGTGCAAGACTGAGCAAAGCGGTTTAAGTCTGGGGTCGGAGAGTTGGACTGAGAAAAGATGAGACTGTGTAGAGCGACATGTCACACGAGCTCTTCTCAATAGAGGAGGTATGCGACGTGAGAGTTCAAATCAGAAGAGCAGTGTCCATTGTAATAGCGTTAGTATAGAGAGAGTAAAGCAACAATTTGACGGGTAGAAATAAATTGGATAGATTTTGAAAGAATAAAAGAGTTTATAAAACGAAAAGCCCTAGCCCCTACCTGTTCGAGAAGAGCTGTATGTGTAGAACTACTCTAGATGTGCGAGGCTTTCTCCATAAATTAGCGTACAATAAAGAGCTAGAAACTGGGGTAGAGTTAAGAAATCACGAAGTCTCCTCAGAATATCCAACTTCTTAGAAGCTTTTTAGAAAGAGAAGTAACGTTATCTCTCCAAGAAAGATTACGAGAAAATGAAACAATAAAGAATACTTTGGACAGAAGAAGGCTAGAGTCGAGTGCTCTCGAAGAAGATGTGATAACTGTTTGGAAGGTTATGTCGAGTAGAGAGATGGAGGAATTGAGTTTTTGAGGCATTGAAATTGAACATGCTTTCATTGCTCCAATTTGAAACACGAGAAAGATCAGAAGTCAGTAGTTCCAAGGCCACCCTTCTTATATTAATTAACTACTGTTTGAGAGGTTTCATCTTTCATAATAGAAGGAGTAATAAAGGGTGGAGTTATCAGAATTGGAATGGATAGGTGATGAAGTAATAGAGAGAAATACATTAATGAAAGGTAAAAAAAAAAGTTGGGGATAGGACAGATCCGTCAGGAACACCACTATTAATAGATTTAAATGAAGAACGTTGACAACTGATATAGAATGACCAAAGAGGAAATCGGAGAGAAAGATAGATTCCGAAAGAGGGAGGTTTGGAGATTAAAGCTTCGTTCCATACTCTGTCGAATGCTTTTGATATATCTAGCGGCACAGCGAAAGATTCACCGAAATGACAAAGAGCTGAGAACCAAGAGTAAGAGAGAAGAGTAAGAAGATCACCAGTAGAGCGTTCTTTACGAACGGATGATAGGATGATAGTTAGAGAGTTGAGAGGGGTCTCTCTTTCCCTTCCCCCCTCCCACATCTTCAATGCAGGCTGAATGAGCATACGTTTCCAGCAAGAAGGAAAGGTTGAAGTAAAAGAGACAGAGTCAAAATAGTTTACCTATATATATATATATATATATATATATATATATATATATATATATATATATATATATATATATATATATATATATATATATATATATATATATATATATATATATATATATATAATATATATATATACTATATACGCGTTTATATTTTTATAAAGTTTTATTTTATTTTTATTAATCGATAACTGTAAATAAATTCCAAATAATAATAATAATGAAAATAATAATAATGATAATAAAAATGTTAATAATAATGATAATAATATTATTAGTAATAAAAATAATATAAATTAATAATAATAATAATAATAATAATAATAATAATAATAATAATAATAATAATAATAATAATAATAATAATAAAATATAAATTAAGTTTTAATTAATTATAAAAATATTTTAATTAGATATTTTAAGAACTTTAAAAACTATTCGAAATATATTTTTTGAGAATTTATAATTTACTTGTAATATTTAATCATGAATGTGGCTGAAACATAACAAACATACTATTAAACATTGTTTTTAACCATTTTATCAATGAGAATATACAAATCTCACTCTCTCTCTCTCTCTCTCTCTCTCTCTCTCTCTCTATATATATATATATATATATATATATATATATATATATATATATATATATATTATATATATATATATATATATATATATATATATATATTATATATATATATATATATTTTTTTTTTTTTTTTTTTTTTTTTTTTTTTTTAAATCTCACTCTCTCTCTCTCTTCTCTCTCTCTCTCTCTATATATATATATATATATATATATATATATATATATATATATATATATATATATATATATATATATATATATATATATATATATATATATATATATATATATATATATATATATATATATATATAGACAGATAGATAGATATATTTTCGATGTAAACAAACCTTGCATTTGAAATCTCAGATTAATGCTTATCGATCCTCTTTCGAATTTGAAAAGTTATAAAAAAAGAATCATTAATTTCCTACCCATAGCCAGCATAACCCCATCAAGGGGCAGTACAAAGAAAAAAGGTGTGAGGGGGTGGGGGTAATATTGGAAAAATGATAAAGGTAATAAAGGAAGAGGAAAACGAATTATAAGAGTTAAAATTACATTTTCACCCTATCCTGGATTCAGTACAAAATCCATTAGTTAAATTATGAATTAATTAATAGACGCATGTTTTTCTGTTTACATGTTTTACATGTTTTATTGTTTTACTTTTTTTAATAGATTTCTCAAAATAACTCGTATTTTTGGTGAAATGTTAAATAAAATATTTGTAAGAGTAGTTTTTTTGATAATGATTAAACTTACAAATAATATTTTCAAAATATTTTTTATCTACGAGCTAAATTTTCAATTTCATCATTATTATGTAATTTGTTTTCACTTTTACTTTTGTTGAAAATTGATTTGACTTTCTATTCCCATTTCCGTTTTTTTTTTTTTTTTTTTTTATTTTTTTTTTTTTAATATAGCTGTAAATTTAATTGACTCTAGTACCTGAGAATGTCGGAGAGTGCCGGTTCGATCCTGCTTGGGGATCCTAGGAATATACTACCTAGAAAAGTTCCTCTCATCTGATCTTTTTAAGAAGAAAAAAAAATTTAATTTAAGATAAATATTTGAGTTTTTACCTTTTTAAAGTATTTAGGAATCGTGAAATTTATAGTATCAACAATTTACTTTCTCCACAAATATTTATACAGGGTGTTTAAAAATTTACGACAAAATTTGGAAGACTGCACACCTAACATATTAGTGAAATTTATAGTGGGGTGGTGCAACTACAACTCTTTCACACATACACATACTCACTTTATCTTCTTCCCCATCACCAATGCCCTCAATCTTTCTCTGTCCTTTGCAACTCTCCTACCCTCGTACTCATACAATCTCACACACATTGTATATATATATATATATATATATATATATATATATATATATATATATATATATATATATATATATATATATATATATATATATATATATATATATATATATATATATATATATATATCTTTGCTTTAGAGTATATGTTTATACTTGTATATTAATACATTAGTATCATTTTTCATGAATTTCGTATCTTTCCCTAAGTGTCTGTTTTGTTTTTGTTTTTATTTTTTTTTCTTCTCATTTAATGACTGACAAAAATAATTGCTTACAAACAAATAGAACTTAAAAAAGAGCAATATTTCTTAATACTTAATTAAATGGATTGTAAATAACGAGTAATATTCAGCAAAATTTAAATGTAAAAGATAGGCGAAAAGATATCTGGAAACGACCATATTTTCATTACCCCAATTAGAAATAAACATATATATATATATATATATATATATATATATATATATATATATATATATATATATATATATATATATATATATATATATATATATATAATATATATATATATATATATATATATATATATATCTATCTATCTATCTATCTATATATCTATCTATCTATATATATATATATATATATATATATATATATATATATATATATATATATATATATATAATATATATATATATATATATATATATATATATATATATATATATATATATATATATATATAAGGTGATATCCGTCCTTGCATGGAGTACTGTTCTCACATTTGGGATGGTTCCAGTTTCACTTCTTTTGGATAGGATTGAGAATAAGGCTGAAGGACTAAATACTTATCCCCTACTTTTCAAATCCCCTAGAACCCCTCTTTCAATCCTCTTGACACTCTTTCTCTTTCACTCTCTCTTTTATATAGGTACTACAATTGCAGATGCTCGAGGGAGTTAACCTCTCGTATTCCACCTCCATTGCATCACCCTCGCAAAACAAGGAGTGCCTTGATTACATATGAATTTTGTGTGAACATTAAAAACTCGAGGCTTGCACATTGAGGTTCCTACCTCTTTCCACAAAACTCGGTTCTGTAGGAAAGGCATACTGGCGATCAGAGATAAGGTTAAGTTGAATAGAGATGTTTCCAAATCTTCCTGTTAAGAATAGATTCGAAAACTTTAGAAAGAAGGGAGGTTAAAGAAATTTGACGGTAGTTAGAGAGTTTAGAGAAGACCCTCCCTTTTACGCCACAGACTGAATGAGCTCACGTATCCAGTAAGAGGAGAAGGTTGAAGTAGAAAGACAGAAGAAATAGTTTACCAAGGAAGGGTGCAAGCACTG
>SEYY01017003.1:87500-95000 GCA_009176605.1 Armadillidium nasatum
TAGTTCGTATATTAATAAATACATAACCATTTTCTTTTATTTATTATACTACAATTAGCTACTTCTATATTTTGATATTATCCATTATATTTATTAAGACATAAACACATAAAGACCTAGAAACATGTTGGAGAAGACTCATATATATGTAGATATAACTTTCATGCTGGTATTTCGCATTGTTAATTTATTATCTCATCGAGGAAGTTCAGTGTAGAGGTTTTTCTATCCGATTAATGTTGGTTATTTTGCAGTAACTATTTCTTACGTTAGATCATGAGTAGGGAACTGCATGAATTACCATGACAACTTTTGCTATTTATGTTGGAAATTTATTTCACATGATCAACGAGTGAACATTTCCAACAAATTAAAATTAGCCTAGAACCTGTAACCTGGGAGACAAAGAGAGAAGTTGGGAAACTTATATATGCTTTACTGTGTGCCATATATTACGTAAAAAGAAGAATGGAATAAGTAAGTAAATGGTTTTTGCTGTTCCATTTGTGTGACATGATCCAGACAAACATTTTTTGCTTTTTTACCTGTGAATGATCAATATTTGTGGTTTCTCAAAGGAAAACATAAAAAATTCGGTATGTAAATTATGCGATTCAGTTTTAAAACTAATTCAACGTGGTATAAGGAATCCTGATCCAATTCCACCAGAACCTTATTCACTTGAAAATCATAACAACTCTGAGATGTTAAAGATTGTGCAGCTTTTATAAATTGATTTAAAAGTCTTATTTCCTAAATCAACAAGAATCGAACGATCTATTAAGAGACCTGACAGTATACCAAGAAATGACTGAAATTCTGTGGTTCCAATTAAAGTAATGAAACCTTCTACTAGAAAGTGTAGAGATTTATATTTTCCATTCTCAACACGATTGGTTAAGGGGCATTATTCAAACAAAAATTAATACTTTCTTTCTACTGAAGTAACTTGGTTGAGACATGAACTTGGACACGGTCATGTGATTCACTATTGAATATTAATAATAATAATAATAATAATAATAATAATAATAATAATAATATAATAATAATAATAATAATAATAATAATAATAATAATAATAATAATAATAATAATAATAATAATAATAATAATAATAATAATAATAATAATAATAATAATAATAATAATAATAATAATAATAATATTTCAAAATAAATATAATAATTTTATTCAAATTATTCCAGATATGAAATTCACGAAATAAATGAAGGTTTAATCACTCCTGAAAACGAATTCTTTTCATCTTTGAAGATTGATTCTAATGAAGATCTTTGGCGCGTTGTTCGTTCAGTTGATTTTGACAAATGCAACGAAAAAGTTATTCTTAATGTGAGATATTAACACAATTATTCTTCTTCTCATTATTTTGTTTTCTGGTTCTTGTTCAGGAATGTTAATGCTATTTTTTAATATGTTATTTACTCTTATTGTCAATAATACTTTTATTTTACTCATGTATTAACAATTCATTATTATCATTATCATTACGATTTTATTATTATTATTAAAATTATTATTATTTTGATTCTTGTTCAAATATTTATTGTTATTACTACTGTCAGTAAGATATTACTAATATTATTTCTCTTATAGGAAATGTATTCTCACAACTTTATAAGACTAGATAACTTTTTAATTTTAGATTAATAGTTTAAATGAAAAGAGAAACAAAGGTCAAAAGCCGAAGTACACTCGATCATCAGTCTCTACGTATTTATTAAGTGGGTCACCAGGTCACTTTGATCTTTATGGAGTTGTTGTAGAAGGAGTGATGACCTATCCTCTCTCTTTCTTTGACGAACATGAAGCACATTCTTCAACAAAACAAGTATTTTGTTATTTCTTAAAATGTCATTGAAGAGTTTAATAATTCATTTTAAAAGAGAACTTAGTTAATAAGTATCTGTAATTGAGCTGGATTATTATTAATTCTAAAATGCTTTATTTAGTTATTTAATGAACAATGAATTTTTAACTTTGTAACTTGGCTTAGTATTATTTCATACTATCCTGTGTTATTTTGTCTTAAAATTTGAATATTTGTATCTTAAAACATTTGTTTAGACCATTTGAATAATAATTAAATGTGATAAAAAAAAGGATTAGTAACATAATATCTTTCCACAGAAACTCATACTTATTGACCAAGGACCAAATGAGGAATTACCAACATTAGGACCAAATCTAAAACAATCAACAACATGGATGTATGTAGTATGGAGTCCTTTTACACAACCAAAGGGTAGCAAACCTCTTCCATGGATTGTCTATTCCGACGAGGTATATTCATTAATTTTCTTAATTTAAATATTAACTTCAAATAATAATAATAATAATAATAATAATAATAATAATAATAATAATAATAATAATAATAATAATAATAATAATAATAATAATAATAATAATTAATAATAATAAAATATTTAATAAAATAAAAAAAAATAAAAAAAAATAATAATAATAAAAAAAATTAAAAATAATAAAATATTCGTAAAACTATTCGTTACCTTTTCCGTAAGAATTTTAAACAGTTCTGAAAGCAAAAAACTCTTTAAAAAAATTTCTCCATCAGAATGTCTACAATCAACCAAACGAAATGCATGGATCTCGGCCATTTACTTCAGATCATGTTTCACAACTAAAGGTATTTTATAATCAAAATTTAAACAAATTCACAATTTTTTATGTAACTTCTTTTTTCAATATTAATTTTCATTCCTTCAATATATATTATTAAAGATTATATTTTTTCAGTTTTTTCAACAATATTCTCAATATTTTTTTAATATATATATTTTCAATTTCCTTATTTCAAATTCTTTCAATACTATTCGCAACAATTTTTAATACTATTTTTATTCAATATTAATATATTTTAAGTATATTTTATGTTTCTCAATATTATTTCAATAAATATTAATATTCCTTCAATAATTTTAAGAATGTTAATAAATTCTCCTCTAATATCTTTTTCACTATTAATATTCTTTTATTTTTTGCCCCTGACATTTTTAAATTTGAGACCCATACCTGAAATTGGTTTCAAAATTTGTTAATGATGTAAAAATATTATAAAAGATTTTAATAACAAATAGGTTCAAATATTGAAAGATATTGAAACAGCATCGAAAGTCCTAACTGACATTAATTATGAAACGAAAGACTCTCTATGGGGAACTATTCCTGATACTTTAAATATGGTTACTTATTATTTCAAAATGTTGAGCAAAGAAGACATCATAAAGATATTCGATCACATATATGAAAGAAAAGTGAAACTTGAATGGTAAGGATATATACAGGGTGATTCAAAATTATGGTAAAAATTTTTGGTAACTGATAAGACATGCAAAAATAAAGGTAAAAGTTCCCATAAAGGTATGACGTAATGTGCTTAGTTTTCCGTCTGGCTGTCTGTATGTGTTTGTTACTAAATATTTTGTATCTACGAAACCAAGTAAGTTACAAACTCTAAATTTGGGATTGTTGACCAAAACAACCAACTACCGTATAAATGAAGTCTGTTTGTGTTACGCATTACTTTGTAACTCATTGACTGTGTGTGTCTCTTACGTGTTTATTTCGTTATTGAATATGGAACGTAATTACCACGTGTATTCATAACTCTGAACTAGCTGACATGCATTTAATGTATGGGATGGGACTCTGCAATAGTTCTGCAGAAAGACGTTTGTACCAAGAGAAATATCCCAACCTAATTTGTCCAAGCGCAAGGTTTTTTGCCACTATTCATCAACGCCTGTCTGAAACAGGTTATTTGCAGTCCAAAGAGCACACTAATGCAGGCAGACCCCGATCTACTAGGACTGTTGATTTACAAGAATTAGTTCTTAATGAAATATCTGAGCATCCTGAAAAGAGCACGCGAGAATTGTCACTACAGTTTAATTCCAACCAATCTAGTATTTGGATTTTACTGCACTGCACGAGCAACAGTTACACCCGTACCACGTCCAACAGGTGCATACTCTATTGCCACGTGATTATGCTCCTCGTGTTGTTATTTGTCAATGGTTTTTGGACAAATGTATTGACCCAAACTTTTTATCGAAGGTTTTATTTACCGACGAGGCTCACTTTACAAGAACAGCTATCGTTAACGTTCATAACGAACACATTTAGGCAGACGAGAATCCTCATGCCATCAAACAGAATCGTTTCACAACATCACTTTTCAGTAAACATTTGGGCAGGATTTTTAAATGATCATCTACTTATGTTCGAGCTTCCTCCCAGGCTTAATGGCATAATCTACTTAAACTTTTTGAAACATGAGCTCCGTACCTTGCTTGATGATGTACCTCTTCAGTTGCGCCACAACATGTGGTTTATGCATGATGGGGCTCCTGCACACTTTAGTGCTGCAGTTAGTGAACACCTGAATGACACCTTTCCCAATCAATGGATAGGTCGAAGTGGCCCAGTTCCGTGGCCAGCAAGGTCACCAGACCTAAATCCTTTGGATTATTACCTTTGGGGACATTTAAAGACCTTAGTATACTCTTCTCCAATCGACACCGTTGAAGACCTACGATTAAGGGTTATGAACGGAATTGAAACGATCAAACAGACTCCTGGAATATTTGAACGGGTCCGACAATCGATGAGAAGACGCCTGGACTCGTGCATTGGGAACAACGGAGGTCATTTTCAACATCATCTTTAGTCTTTTGATATCATTTGTAGGTGCTTTAGATACAGAATGTTTATGTTGTACAAAAATTAAACTTATCATATAATAATAGTAAGTTTATTTACACCTGCTATTCCGAATGAGTTATTCGTACTTCAAATACTTTTAAAGTCCGCGATTTTTAAATTTAGAGTTTGTAACTTACTTCCTTTCGTAGATACAAAATATTTAGTAACAAACACATACAGACAGCCAGACGGAAAACTAAGCACATTACGTCATACCTTTATAGGAACTTTTACCTTTATTTTTGCCTGTCTTATCAGTTGCCAAAAATTTTTACCATAATTTTGAATCACCCTGTATATATATATATATATATATATATATATATATATATATATATATATATATATATATATATATATATATATATATATATATATATATATATATATATATATATATATATATATATATATATATATATATATATATATATATATATATATATATATATATATATATATATATATATATATATATATATATATATATATATATATATATATATATATATATATATATATATATATATATATATATATATATATATATATATATATATATATATATATATATATATATATATATATATATATATATATATATATATATATATATATATATATATATAATATAATATAGGAGGCTTATAATTGACGCTGCAGCTACAAGTGGATCTCATAATGCATTTGAAGCAATTTTGGATTCAATATCGGCAGATAAACTTAAACCTTATCAAATAAGGAATGTCTTTTTGACTTTAGGATCTTCTGAAGGGACTTTAAACATTACAAGGATATTGGTAAGGACATTGTTAGGAGTTTGGGGGAAATTTATCTCCACTATATTTCTTTTCTCGCACACTATTATTATTATTATTATTATTATTATTATTATTATTATTATTATTATTATTATTATTATTATTATTATTATTATTATTATTATTATTATTATTATTATTATTATTATTATTATTATCATTATTATTATTATTATTATTATTATTATTATTATTATTATTATTATTATTATTATTATTATTATTATTATTATTATTATTATTATTATTATTATTAAACAAATTTCTAGATACTTCTTCTTTGACACTAACTGTAACCTTATTTTCATTGTGAGATAAATTTAAAAAAAAATTTTTTAATTTGGATGCAGATAACTTTGATCTCTTGTAGAAGTGTGGTTTATCCCTCTAATCACCAATTGGTTTATTCCTCTAATCACCAATTGGTTTAGTCGTCTAACAGCAATTGATTTATTCCTCTAATCACTAACTGGATTATTCCTCTTATCACCTTTTAGTTTATTTTTCTAATCAAAATTGGTTCATTCCTCTAATCACCAATTGGTTTATTCCTCCAGCACCAATTGATTTATTCCTCTAATCACCAATTGGTTTATTCCTTCTAATCACCAATTAGTTTATTCCTCTAATCACCAAATTTTGGTTTATTCCTCTAATCACCAATTGGTTTATTTCTAATCAAAAATTGATTTATTTCTCTAATCACCAATTGTTTTATTCCTCTAATCACCAATAGATTTATTCCTCTAATCACCAATAGACATTAAAAATGTTCCGAATATTATGTATTATGTAATCCCATTATTTCTCTTTAATGTTTAATAATTTGTAATTTACTTAAAGGACTATGTCTTGCATGTGAAAATAGACAGGAATGAAGCAGGGGCAGCAGTGTGGCTTAATTTTGCTCATTATCTGAATGAATTTTGCATCCACAAAACACACAATTATATTCCAGTAAAAGAACCTTTTTTATGAAGATTGTGCCTTCGTCGTAGGAAGATTTAAACAAAATCTTCATGACGTAATATACGTAAGTTATTAGATTTAAATTGCTCATATTTTAGAATTTAAAGTCTTTAGGTTCAGTTAGTCCTCACACTTAAAAGACTTCATCAAACACTTCACGACATCGTAACTTGTGAACTTGCTTGCAACTTCTGATGCTCGTAACTTTTCCTTCCATCGGAGTCATAAATATAGAGTTGGAGATTACCCAAGTATGCCGCTGATCATTTAACGAACTTTATGAGAACTTATTTTCAATTAATAAGTATATAGTACGATTAATGGTTGTTTGCAAAAGTGGTTGGTCAAAGATGAAGAAAGGAGTACCTAAGGATAGTGGGGATTTGAAAGTCAGAACTCTCCTCCCTCCCCCGTTTGATGTTTTAATTAATTTCTCACGCGATACAAAATATCAAATAAAACTATATAATAAACTTGAAATACCTTGATCCACTCTATTTTTTTAAAGCCATTTTCAACATAAATTAAAAACATCATAAGGGTAATTAAATATTCAGAAATTGTGACTAGCATCATCTTTTTTCTTGAAAATGTAGCTACAACTCCCAGAATATAACTACGTGTAGTGGAAAATTCCTACTCATGCTTCTAATTGATTATACTATTTTGAAAATAGAGTCTATAATGAGTGAGCCCGACTGAAAACAGCCTTAGTTATATATTTATATTATTAATATCATGAGAATGTAATTTCTTAAATGTTAGAAAACAAACTTATTACTTTCTATTTAGAGTTATTACTTATAGCAAATAGATATTTTGTCTTTTTAAATTGCTTACTTTAAATGCAGGTGATTATATACATATACCGTATATATATATATATATATATATATATATATATATATATATATATATATATATATATATATATATATATATATATATATATATATATATA
>SEYY01017005.1:0-7500 GCA_009176605.1 Armadillidium nasatum
CCCCAGTTAAGTAAATTATCCCACCCTAATATCGATCCATTAGGAGGCTTGTAAGAACTCATGTTACTTAAATCGTCGTCGGATGCAACGAGAGTGCTTAAAGAACCCCTGAAGGAGTCAAAGCCGTCGTAGTTCTTTGAGGATTCGATGTCATGTTCGTTCTCATTGTCAACTTCCGCTAACTTGCTGAATATCATAGTACCAGGGCCAAAATCCCTTGTAACTTTCTCGTAGTTGTTATCATACTCGAATTCAGAGCAAGTGAATGAATCATTGCCAGATTCATCAGTAGAGGAGTCAGGAGCTTCTAACAGTTCGGTATTAGTTTCTAGAAGCTCTGCTAATTTTTCTTTTCTTTGGTGGTCTTCGCTTGAAGAAGAGACGGCGTCTAGAGTGGTAAGTAAAGAGGAATTTCTCGGACGTGAATTTAATCTATCTATTTCATCTGGTGATAATCCTAACCCTACGCTATTTTCATGTTTTTTCTTCTTCGTTGATTGCGATGACGCGTGTATAGATCCCGAGGACTGGGATAAATGTGATACAGGAGAATTTAAGGACCTTTCACTATTTGACATAACGTCTTTTACTCCAGGACCTTGAGATGTGGCTAAAAGAGCTGTTTGCAACGGCTTGCCACTAAGGTCTTGAAGTGTGAGTATTCTTGGGGTCTGTTGAGACAATTCCGAAGAAGGGGAAAGCCTCGCTAAAGGAGTTGATTGCATTTTAAGAACTGTTGGTGACTCTCTTGGAGCAACTGGATTAGGACTTTGACGTATAATATTTCTGGGACTCTCCCTATGTGGAGTGTTTGGGAAGTTATGTGGGGAATGCCGATGATTATGTTTATGATATCCAGGAACATGTGGGTTAGTCTTATATTTTCTAACATTACCATCTCTATAACCTTTATAGTGATATACAATATCAATATCTGATGGAGCTATAGATGAAGCATTCTCCAAATCGTAATGTTCTGGCTGCTCACCTTCCTGTATGTGACCAAGACCTACCATATTGTCTCGGTCACCATGAGGATTATCTTCTACTCTGAGAGGAACTCCAGGGGATTTATTTATCACTTCTCTTTCTATAATATCAGGCCTCTGAGGCCGTTCATGCTCCCTTTCTTTGTACTTTTTGGCTGCAAGTTCCTGAGAGAGGTGCGACCTCAAAACATCATCAGTCATTTCAGCACTTTCTACATATCCCGAATCTTGAGGAGTTCTTCCAGAATCTGATGAAGTATTTGCTAAAAGAGCCGAACCATTTTGGAATACGTGGCCTCCATCTTTTTCTTTCTTTTGTTGACGTACTCGGTAAACGATAAAAGATATAAAAATGGCTATAAGAAGAAGAACAAAGAAAACGATTACAAGAGTGATACCGATTGATATGGGATCGGTCGATGCCGAAGAACCAATCAATGCCGAGCAATCTGGAATAAATATAACGTTGTGAGGAACTGCTTGTAGGAAATTAGATTCCGTGGAATTGAATGGCTGAATTTCTCCATCAACACTGAGAGCGGTCATACATCCGATGAAACCTGGTTATGCAAATAAATGAAGAAAAAATAAATAAATTTTATATATATATATATATATATATATATATATATATATATATATATATATATATATATATATATATATATATATATATATATATATATATATATATATATATATATATATATATATATATATTCATATAAAGAAATTTATAATTTAACCTACCTTTCACTTCTTGTGAATGAACTGGAGAAAAATGAGGTGCATTCCCAATGGTAATAGAAGTTAGATAAGCGTCCAAGAAGTCATGTACTGAAGAGATTTCGAGTTCTTCTCCCACATATTCATCATCTAATAATATCCTCAATGATCTTTCTGATGATACTAAAGAAAGATTGTGCCAGATCCCGTCGTTAATCGTTTTATCTCTAAGGGTCATGTTCATAGGTTTATTGGCACCCAATTTGGACGAATATATAATCTTTCCATCGAGCACTTGAATCATTGTGTAGTCATTGTTAGTGGCTGAGTGGAGAAGTATTCCGTTTGATTCAAGAGTTCTAAACTGAAGTGAAAGGTTTTTGGGAGGAAGTGAAGATAGCTGCCGTCGATCTCTGATTGAATAATCAACAACTTGACGAACCCACCTAGAGTGTTTGTGGTATAGTTGAGGTAACAATTGCTTACGACGATGTTGTTCCGTTATCTGATATTCTACGAAAGATTCGCCACTGAATGTCACAGGCTTCAATGACGGACCACAATCAGGAGCTAATAGACCATTTGGACAAAGGCATTTGTATGTTGACCATCGATCAAGACACTGAGCTCCTTCACCACAAGGATTTCCTTTACATATGCTTGGAATTCTTTTACAGGTATTGGAAATTCCTCTTTGCTGTGAATAAAAATATACATTAGAGATAAAAGTTAGCCACTTTTTTTCAAAAATGAAATAACATATTCAATATGTACCACAGAAAACTATTACTAAAAAATGAGAAATCAGGAATCCTGATGGAAAACTTAATATTGATTACGAAAACTCAAAAGGAAATAAAGTTATACCTGAATTGGGCCCGATAAATTTAAAGGCCGACCATTAATAGAAGCACTCTGAATACAACCAACAAAGTCGTCAGCATACACTTGATTTGGTCGTTCTTGTATTGGATCTACTGTCATGACTCCTCCAAAATACATGGGTTCGTTGTTGAAATTTAAAGTGCTGAATAATATATATATATATATATATATATATATATATATATATATATATATATATATATATATATATATATATATATATATATATATATATATATATATATATATATATATATATATATATATATATATATATATATATATATATATATATATATATATATATATATATATATATATATATATATAAGAGAGAGATTAAATAACAGCACTTCGAAAATTGGTCATAACAGTTTCTATCCTTACATATTTATAATACATGATAGCATAAAAATTGCGTAATATAAAAATGAGCTTCCAAATAAAATAAAAAAAAAAAACTCACCCTGTTAACCCAATTGCATCGGCATAGCAATTAGGATCAACTGGTCTGCATTCCTTGCAAATCTCTCCACTATTAGAACATTCAGAAACACTTAAAGAAATAACCCGGCCGTTTCTTGTTGCAGTTACTTTGTACCAATCCCCATCAGTTACTTGCTTATCCACAGTAACATATGTAATTTCAGTTCTTGATCCTCCGTAGCTAAACCTGGGTTTACCTCCAGTGATTTCGATAGCTACAAAATCTGATCGCCCACCAGTTTGGAGACCATAATTATACACAAGCAGAGCGTCAGGTTTGTTTGTTGAAAATATAATAGAAATATCGTTAGTTGTGGAATCTAATGTAGGGAAAGTCATGAAGGATAGTTCACTAAAACTGAACGTTGATTTTTCACAATGAGGACCATAGAAGTTTAGAGGGCAAGAACATTTGTAACCAGGTCTTAAGGATATACAAGATCCTCCATTTTGGCAAGGATTTGGCCTACAAGATTCGCTTTCGAGTTCACATTGGTTACCTCTAAATCCTGGACGACAAAGGCAGAAGAATCCTCCTTCTAACGTAGTTTGACAAGAGCCACCATTCCTACATGGATTATTGTCACATGCGTTCGTTTTGTCCACTTCGCACTGAGAGCCCTGCCTAGATGGTGGGCATGTACATACGAAGTTAAAACCTCTTCTCGAACATGTACCACCAAACTGGCAAGGATTTGGAGAACAAGGATCTTGCCTAAGTTGGCAAAACTCTCCTGCAAAGCCTTGCTGACAGCTGCATGCAATATCATTTTTAATAATTGGAGTAGTAAGTATAAGTGATGGGGAGTCCGTTATTTCCGTTTCTTCGTAGGCGTTAATTTTATTTGAGCAAACGCCATCGTTTTCACATGGTTTTCCATCACATGGGTTATAATTAACAATATATTGGAGTCCTTGAAGGGCCTTCGTTACGCTATCTTCCCTCCTTTTTAACACATCTGTAACATCTGTTGGTTTCAAAAAGTTATCAGAAGAAAGACTTTCTGCAGCAATAGTAATATCTGTATGAGTGTCCACAGCTGACAGGGAGAAAACGTGAATAACTTCGTTATTGAATAAACGACTTATGGATTCCATAAATGATTTATAATATAATCTTAAGAATCGAGCAGAAGTTACGTTGATGACACGAATAATTAAGCTATTTTCTAGGCTTGTGTTATCAAAGGATTCAAATTCAACGTGAATCTTTGAAGTAACGTTTGCATACCTTCCGTCATTACCAGAAATACTTAGTGAATAGGAATGATCGTGATTTCCTCTACTTGCATGCATGTTACACGCGTTTGGAATAGAAAATATCGATGAATCTGTCCTTATAATTTCACAAGAATATTGACCAGATGTATCGGCATCATTGGGATGAACATCTGCAACTTTCCCTCCTGGAAAAGTACCATGTAGCGTCATAACCTTGACAGTAGCTGTACGAGGAGTTGAAGGGGAATCGTTTTTATCTAATATAATAATTGTTACAGGAAATTCGGATTTCATTCTTGGTTTACCACTGTCGTGAACTTCTATGCGGAAGGTGAGTTCTGGAGTGGTTTCTCTATCAATATTTCGCGTTGTTTTAACCTCTCCTGTATTTTCATCAACAGAGAAAAAGTCTTTATGTTCACCACCTATGATATAATAAGTGAATGGCTTTGTATTTGGAGGAAGATCAGGGTCTGTAGCACTCAAAGTCATTACAGATGTCATAGCAGGTTCATTTTCAGCAGCGTATCCAATAATTTCTGGTGGATCAAATTGGGGTCCGTTATCGTTTATATCCTCAAGAATCACTTGAACTAATGTTGTTCCTGTTTGAGATGGACTACCGTTATCGATGGCTCCAATTGTTAGATTGTAGACTTCGATTGTTTCTCTATCCAACTGAGCAGTAGTTTCAATAACTCCAGTTTGAGGATCAACTTTAAATACTTGTCCATGATTTCCTCCTATTATTGTGTAAGTAAACTGATTATTTTGAGGCCTAATATCAGAGTCAACAGCGTTTACTGTGTACACTTTAGTACCAATTAAAGCTCCTTCACTTAATCTTGTCTTATAGAAAGGCTTCTCAAATACAGGAGGATCATTTCCATCTTGAATACTGATAATAATCTGAGCTTCGTCTGTATCATTACCTCTAATACTCCCGGCATTTTTAGCCATAACTGTGAGAACAACTCTATTTTGACTTTCCCGATCTAAGTTTCTAGCTACGGACAAAACACCGGTAGAAGGTTGGATGTGAAACCCTCTATCATTGCTAGAACCAACTAATAAATAATAAACAACTCCATCATCACCTAGATCATCGTCGGAGGCTTGTATTGTGCCAACTGATGTGCCAATAAGAGCAGATTCAGAAACTGTAAATTGAAAAACTGGTTGAATAAATTTAGGAAAGTATTCATTCTTCCCACTTATGAAAATGATGACTTTGGCCGAGCTCCGCTGCTTGGAATCCGGATTTGAAGCTACGACATTTAAAGTGTACTTATTCTTCTGTTCATAGTCGAAAATTTTACGTGACTTTATTAATCCGGTTTTAGAGTTTATTGAAAAGTACATTTTTCCATCTCCTCCAACAACAGAAAATTGAATAACAGCATTTTGCGCAGAATCGATATCAGAAGCATTAAGTTGAAATACAGTAGTTCCAATTTCTGAGTTTTCTGGTATGTATGCCTTATACTCGTCCTTGTCAAATCTCGGGGGATTGTCGTTGACATCCGTTAGAAGAACGGTGAGAACAGCTGTCGCGTACTGCGGTTCAAATGCCAGATCATGGGCCGTAATATTAAGTCTGTACTCTTTAACAGTGTCGTAATCTAAGGGACTTAATATCGACACAGCTCCAGAATTTTCACTGATCGAAAATTTACCAACCTCATTTCCACTTGTGATTGCATATTGTACGATGCCATTAGGTCCGATATCATCATCCAAAGCCCTAACAGTGCCAATAGTGGAGCCTAACTTTTCATTTTCTGCTATTATAACTTGGTAACTGCTAGCAGTGAATTTTGGCGAATGCTTATTTTCTCCAGTAATAACAAGGGTAACAAGAACTTCATCATGTAAAGGTGGCACGCCTTTATCTCTTGCTCTCACTAACAGAACATAGTGTATACCAGTTTTCCCCCTCAAATCTTTCGCTACCTTAATCCAGCCGGTATTTGTTTCAAGAGAAAAGTAGTCAGTTCCATTGCCACCGATCTTTTCGTATACAATTTGAGCGTTAATTCCATAATCGACGTCATCAACTGCAGTCAACTCAATAATCTTCTGTCCAATTTTAGAATTTTCTGGAACAGGGGACAAATATCTTTTCTTTTTGAATTGTGGTTGATTATTATTGGCATCAACTACGTTAATCAAAATTGAGGTTTCAGAAGACATTGGCGGCTTTCCATTATCTGTAGCAACCACTGTTAAATGATATTGATTTTCGGGAGATGGACCTTTCAATGTGTGTCTGTATTTTAAAACCTGCTTAGACAATATCTCACCACTTATAGAATCAACACTAAAGAAATCGGAGGGAAATTTCAAGGAAAATGATATGGCACTATTTGGTCCTTGTTTATCTCTATCATGTGCTCTTACTTGACCAACGAAAGCAACTGACCTTTGTAATTCTGGAAAATTAAACTCATAAAAATTGCTATCGAATGATGGAGCATTGTCATTTTCATCTTGTACAGTTATAGTAAGAGGTGTTTCGGCTTTCCAGGAACCATCGCTTGCTGAAACTTTAAGAGAATATTCGTCCTTTACTTCTCTATCAATTGGAGCAATAACCGTAACGTTACCACTAATTGGATCAATATGAAATTTATTACTTGGATTCTCGGTGAAACTGTAAGGTCACATTCGCATTTTCGCCAATATCTCGATCACTCGACGTCACCTGAATTACGAACGTCCCTATCTCAGCGTTTTCTGTAACGTTTACGCTAAATAAGCGAGTAAATCTTGGCGGATTGTTATTTTTATCCTCTACATTAACAACCACCATTGCAGTTCCTGTCTGTGAAGGAGATCCCTTATCTACGGCTTCAACGGTAAATTCATATCTGTCAATTTCTTCACGTTTGAGCCGAACTTTTGTGTATATTTTTCCCGTTTCATTATCAAGAGAAAATATCTTATTGATTTCATCATTTTCTTTCAAGCGATAAGCAAGTTTTGCATTTATTCCAGAGTCCTTGTCAGTAGCCGAAACAATACCAATCAACTGAGGTGGAGGAAGGTCTTCCATTAGAGAAGAATTGTAGAGAGACTGAGTGAACTCCGGAGAGTTGTCATTGTAATCAGAAACATTAACAACAAGATAAACAGTTGACGCTAAAGGAGGATTATCGTGATCAATAGCCGAAATATAGAGTTCATATTGTTT
>SEYY01017005.1:22500-24900 GCA_009176605.1 Armadillidium nasatum
TGAACTGTGTTAATTGGGAATTTTCATTATTATTATTATTATTATTATTATTATTATTATTATTATTATTATTATTATTATTATTATTATTATTATTATTATTATTATTATTATTATTTAGTATAACCGTTACCTATGATAATTATATTTTTTTATTATTACTATTACTTTTACGAATATAACCTTTATTATTTTTTATTTATTCGATTAATATCATTAAATTGTCATTATTATTTCAATTATTACTGCTATCATTGTTTGTTATTATTATTATATTATTATAATTATTAATATTAATATTATTATTTCTTATTATTGTAATTATTATTATTGTTATTATTACTGTTATTGTTATTATTATTGTAATTATCATCAAACAATATCATCATCAATTATTATTATTATTATTACTATTGTTCTTAATATTTATTATTTGCTACGTTCATTATTATTATTTTTAATGTTATTATTGTTAGTCATTACTTTTCATTGTTATTTTCATTTTTATCTCTAAGGAGGTAGTTAGGTTAAGATTATGACTTAAAATTAAATATCCAATGTTTGTTTCTAAATTATAAACTTCATTTTAATAATGATTGATTTTAATTTAGTATTAATTTATTGGGTTTAAAGGACGAATTCGTCCCTCAAGAAGCCCATTTGAGTTTCGTATTAATACACATAAAATATACGATTTTTTTCCGCAACTTTTGTAACTGGAGAAATGAATAAAGATTATTAATAGTAAAAGTAGTAGTTGAAGTACCATTTGTGGTTGTAGTAGTAGCGGATATAGTATCGTGGTAGCAGAAAATATTGTTTTCAACGTGACATATGAAACTGGTTTATATATATATATATATATATATATATATATATATATATATATATATATATATATATATATATATATATATATATATATATATATATATATATATATATATATATATATATATATATATATTATATTTATTATATTATATATTTTATTTATATTTTTTTTTTTTTTTTTTTTTTTTTTTTTTTTTTTTTTTTTTTTATTTAATTTTATTTTTTAATTACTAAGCTTTCAGATATATATACTTTAAAGTGAAGAAGGTTATATACAGAAAGAAAAACAAATAAGGCAAAAAATTCCACAGAAGAGACGTTGCTGGAAAGTTACGTAATACATTGAACAGTTCTGAAATTGCCGATCTCTACACAAAGTCATGTGAATACACAACACCTCTTCACCACTTCTGCAATGGTGATGAAATGCAAGTGCTTCACTTACTTGAGCTCTTTTTTTTTTTTTTTTTTTAATTATAAAAGTTCGTACTTCAGAAGGAGGGAAACTTTCCTAGGAAGTTCCTTCCCAGGATAAAAAAGGGATCGAATTTGCGCCTTCAGACACGTGAATCAATCTGCCGTTTGCACAACTTTTGTAACTGGAGAAATGAATAAAGATTATTAATAGTAAAAGTAGTAGTTGAAGTACCATTTGTGGTTGTAGTAGTAGAAGATATAACCGTTGCAGTACAGTTGCTGAACGTACAAAAAAAGTGACAAAACGTCAGCAAAGCGTGGCAAATAGAGTCAAGAGAGTTGGAAGGTAAAGGATAATTTATAAGTATTTAGGCATTTGACTCGACGGTACGCAAAAGGTGGATGGAATAAGAATCTCGCCAGATGTTACAACAGTACTCCATACGGTATCAGGAATGAGCGTGAGGTCAGCTGAGCGGAGTGATTTGCATTGCAAATCAAAATCCCGTTTGGCTTAGATTGCCAGATTTTTCGAAAAGCAGCTAAATCTGGCACCTGCCGAAAGTGCGTAGTATACTACTTACAACGGAGTATAAGACCTAGATGCAGTTGAAACAAATGTGCGGAAGTTATCTCGCAGCATGAACAGAACTCTTTGCTTTTCTTTGAAGAGACCTACATAGTGATTTAAGGTTGCAAAATAATTTGGTGATCATGTTCAGATCAAAATTGTTTATATTGTCAATAAAGGAATATGTTAGATCCGTCGAAAGAACTTCAAAAGTTGGGAGTCGCATTTGAGTGGGAGATATAAAATAAGATTTTAAAACAAGCCGAAGTTGAAAAGGTTGAAGCAACTCCAAGAGCTGAGAAATCCTATTCAGATGAGGTAACTGGAATCAGAAAGATAAGACGAGAGGCAACTCTAGATGCAAAAAATGGATCAGATTAGAAACTAGTGGAAAAATGGAAGGCAGAGTCGTCGGCATAGGAATAAAAGTGATCAGAGAAGCAAATGAGAAGATAGTTAAGGAAACATAAGAATAACTAAGAATAACGTAGAAAATAAAACAAAAATTTAAAGAACACTACAACTGACAGAAAAGAAGAATTCGCCCCACCAGGAACAGCTTATTTGAAATATGCTAT
>SEYY01017006.1:0-11647 GCA_009176605.1 Armadillidium nasatum
CCGTTCAAAGATCACTTAATAAGACATGATTGGCACCAATTCTATTCCAGCACTCTACGCCCATCATAACCATGCCACTATAACCTACAAGACCACAGCATGAAATCACCTCCATTATAAATACTATGAGAACATCTTCAGAACCACTCCTCCTCCTATAAATATCACGGAAACGGTAGCTTCTTTCCTATAAGGTAATAAAAATTGAATTTTACTTCTAAGTAATTAGGACTATATAAAACTCCGGTCGGAGCCAGAGTTGTAAAATGTCAACTTTTGCTAACTTCGATTAAAATTTATTATTTGAATTTCACAGACGTAGACTGCACAAAAAGGTTATTCAAAGCACCAAGGAACATTTATTTTTTCAACCTATTCAAATTACTAAGACAAAATATATTAAAATTCAATATTTTGATAAAATATTGTTCCTCAAAATTTGGGCTAGATTAGTTAAGTGACATGGTGTCGCATCGAATAAAAGGAGGAGTCTGTGGGCCTTCCAAACTATTCATACTACAAAAATTTCGCAAGAATGCAAAAATATCTATCTCTCCCAATAAACATTGTATTCCGTTATCTTTAAAATAAAAAAGTTTATTCCAGAAATAAAAAATGTCCGGATCCCTTTAATTAAGCAGAAATATTTCATGAAAAGATTAAAAACTAAAACGTGATTTGTGTCTTTAAACAATAGAGCGAAGACACGTCATTTAAAATTAAAAACTATTATTTTATCAAAGCGGAAAATAAAGATTTTAATAGAAAAAGTTACAAAACATTACTATAAATACTACATAAACAAATAAAGTGCTATAATATTGCCTTTGAAGTTAAACAAAAAGAAAAAAAATATCTCATTTTTTTTAAAAACCAGCTTTTAACGTTTGGTTTTTCACCCTGGGGTTTGATATACAATTTTAAAATTGCGAAAAAAACAAAAAACATTAAAAAATTACCACCCAACTTTCTTCCTTTAATGCTTATTAAGCTTGTGCCTTTTTAAGTCTCCTTTATAATTACATTCATAGGAACAGTCAGAACTTTTAAATAATTTTACATTTTCATGTGAAAGCATGTGTATTTTTAAGTATTCTTTCCGATTACATTCATAGGAACAGTCAGAACATTTAAATAATTTTACGTTTGTGTGTGTAAGCATGTGTCTTCTTAAGTGTCCTTTGCGATTACATTCATAGGAACAGTCAGAACATTTAAATAATTTTACATTTGTGTGTATAAGGATGTGTCTTTTTAAGACTCCTTTCTGATTACATTCATAGGAACAGTAAGAACATTTAAATAATTTTACGTTCGCATGCGCAAGCATGTGTATTTTTAAGTTTCCTTTCTGATTACATTCATAGGAACAGTCAGAACATTTAAATAATTTTACGTTTGTGTGTGTAAGCATGTGTCTTTTAAAGCTTGCTTTATGATTACATTCATATGAGCAGTCAGAACATTTATTCAACTTTATATTTCTGTGAATGAGCAAATGATTTTTTAATTTGTATTTTAAATTGCATTCATAACTGCAATGAGCGCACTTTAACTTTCTTTTGTTGTGTGTTTTTAAATGAGTCTTCAACTCATCTTTGCTTTTAAAACTAAAATTACAAAATCTGCAACTCAAATTTTCTACATGATACTTTTTTATGTTTTGTTGAGGCCCTTCTGCTCTCTGAGGTTTGCTTTTTGAAGTACTTTTCACTTCCAAATCTTTTTCTCCTTCAGCAGCATTCATCATGAGAGTCTGCAAAACAAATGAAAAAGAAAAAGGTAGAAAAAAATTCAAGTATTTTTATTAAAGTAGTTTTCTATTCTTCCTTTCTTTACTATTTTTAGTTTTTTAAAAGTTTAGAAGAAAATTGGTATTGTATTTTGTCCAATATTTACCCTGTAATTTATCCAATAATATAAATTTTAATCTTAAAAACTGTATATCCAAATATGTTTTTAGAACCTTTACTATTGCAGTTGACAAACTTTTATGTTGTTGGTGAATAACCTTCTTTTATGTTAAATTTTATTGTTTTAACTTTGTGGGCTAAAATAATACACTAACTTGTTGGGTTCTAGATAATTATTTTTGTTCTTAAAATTTTGGTTGGGGAGTCACAGTACTGCTTTTAGCTCTTTTCTGAATAACACAAAATCCACATTATAAATAAGCCTATTTGAAAATACTTCTTTTAATAATAATAATAATAATAATAATAATAATAATAATAATAATAATAATAATAATAATAATAATAATAATAAAAAAAATTATAAATATTTTACCATTAATTCCTTGTGACTAAACTTCTTGAGAAGCAGCAAAGGGAATTTTGAAGTCAAAATTTGTGCAAAAAATTCCTCTTCTTCTGATTCAAAATGTGCTTTTAAACCCTTTTCATTTACTTTATTTAGCAACGAAGAAACATATTTCAAGCTCATAAATTTCTATAAAAGAAATTGGATTAATAATAATAATATAATAATAATAATAATATTAACATAATAATAATAAAGAAAAAGTAATACGTTCTGTTTTCTTAACCATCTGTTTCCAAGGTGAGTAAAATATCATAACACAAATGACTTAATAATAATAATGACTTAGAACATACCCTTACATGTTGAGTATCAAACTTCATGATCTCTGCAGAATTTTCTGTTTTTATGACATTATTTTCGACCTTCTCTTCATTAAAGACAAATTCCAAATCGGATTCTCTTGGCTCTGACTTTATAAAAGATGAATTTTCATCTAATTCTTTCTTAATACTTTCTGGTAAAGGGATGTTTGATTCACTGTGAGGAAAGTTCTGAAATAAAATGAATTGAATTGATTGAATATATATATATATATATATATATATATATATATATATATATATATATATATATATATATATATATATATATATATATATATATATATATATATATATATATATATATATATATATATATATATATATATATATATATATATATATATATATATATATATATATATATATATATATATATATATATATATATATATATATATATATATATATATATATATATATATATATATATATATATATATATATATATATATATATATATATATATATATATATAAAATCTGGAAAAAGAAAAAAAGAGAAACAAAATAATTGAATAAGTAGGTTAAGTAAACATTATTTAAGTTATATTCCAAAAAATTAGAAAAAAATAAGTAAACAAATAAATAAAAAATAAGACAAAAATTTAAATTTAAAACAGCAGAGACATAAATAACATCACTAGGTTTACAAATGAACTATATGTAAGGAGGAGTTATGATGTTATGTTTTTGAGGCATAATATTAATGTAATTTAGGTGGTTGTTATACAGGCTATTATTATTGATATGTTCTTTTCATGTTATAAGAAGAGGAGTAGAGGAGAGGGTTGTTTAAAAATTCCCAAAATCGTTTCAATAATTCCCTTAAAAATATTTTAAATGAACATGACCTAATTACAAAATTTACAGAATATTTACCTAAACTTTCACAATATTATGGTCTGCCTAAAATACATAAACAAAATATACCACTTAGACCCATTATATCAAATATTAATAGCGTAACTTATAAATTGTCTTCTTGGCTGGGAAACGAACTTAAAGTTTTAGTTGGAAATATTTCAAACTCATATTTGAAGAATTCTGAAGATTTTATTGAGAAAATAAACGGAGAAAATTTTAATAACAAAGTTTTGGTTAGTTATGATGTTGTCTCGCTATTCACTAATGTTCCCATAGATCTTACTTTGGATTGGCTAGAGGAATATATAATTGATAAGGAATTTGATCTGTTTTCTATCTCTTTTGAAAATATAAAAAAGCTTGTAAAACTGTGTATGGAACATTCATATTTTCAATTTGGAAATGATTTTTATAGACAGAAGTTTGGATTAAGTATGGGGTCCCCCCTCTCCTCGATTTTGAGTAATCTGTTTATGGAGCTGTTTGAAGTGAAATTTATATATTCAGATATATGTCTTCGCAACATAAAGTGGTTGAGATATGTAGATGATATTTTTGCCATATTGCCTGTCAACTTGGATCCACAATTGCTTCTGGAAAATCTAAATAGTAAAGTTCCTTCAATAAATTTTACCTTGGAAAAAATAATAAATAACAGAATCTCTTTTCTTGATATCCTCACTGATGTTAACAATATAAATACTGGACCTGTTTTTTCTGTATACCGAAAACCTATGTCTTCAAACTCATATATTCACTGGTACTCTGCACACTCATTTCATATATAACTGGGCATTGTTATCTCACAATTTATTAGAGCGTTAAAAATTTGTTCTCCCTCCTCCCTTAAGGATGAAATAACTTTTATAAGAAACTTTTAAATCATTGTATTATCCTAACTATATTATTAATAAAGCACTTTATAGAGCAAGAAGGAAAATTTATGTTGCAGAGGATAATGTGAAGAAAAAACTAATTAATGAAAGGATAATTATTCCTTTTCACATTGACTCTCAAACTAAAAATCTCTTTTCAAACACAGTGTCTTTTGTACAATCGGTCCCCAATACTATTATAAGAAAATTCGTATCTAAATTAATTATAAATGATAACACGAAAAATGTAGGTATTTACAGCGTAGCATGCAATAATTGTGATGATAAATATTTTGGAGAGACCAATGATTTTAAAAGACGTATATACCAACACAATTACAGCTTAAGATATGGAGACAAAAATTCCACATTGCAACAGCACAGAGAGGAAAATAACCACACAATTAATATGAATTCTGCAGAATAATTTATCTCTTCCCATAGTGTTGACAATAGAAAGTTTTTAGAGTCCTTTATCATTAAAAATACTAAAAATTTTAATAGACATCCAGGAGAAATAAAAATTGATGATACTCTGAATGATTTATTGAAAAATGAAACATTTTATAAGAATATTTTAAGAAAAACAATGTCATACCATGAAAAATACATTTCTCAAACCAACCAAAATATTGTAAGGAATTCTTCAGTCTTTGAGTTGTCTTGAGAATAATTTCCTTTTTCTTTTACTGCTCAGTTACCTTGAATAAAGATCTCCGGGTGAGAGATCGAAAGCTTGGTGTTAGTTTTAATATCTTCCCTTCTTTTATTACTTGTTACTTCGTTTTAACTTTTTACGTTTTTAATGTTTTAAAAGTTTGGCTCATAGATGCATAATAGGGTTTTTTGATAAAGTACATATTATTATGGTGTTATAACGGTATATTAGCCATTTGCGTTTCGTATATATATATATATATATATATATATATATATATATATATATATATATATATATATATATATATATATATATATATATATATATATATATATATATATATATATATATATATATATATATATATATATTTTGGTTTTTCAATATTCTCTTTCTTTTTTGCTTCTTTTGACATCGTTTCTGCTAGTGAATGTTCATCTTTATGGTTTGATTTTTATTGCCCCCATAAAGATTTGGTTGAAAACTTTTTACTTGGGTCAAATGGAGATCCTCTTCTAATTTCCTGACTGCAGATGTTACATTTAGCTATTTTGTAAAATTGTAAAGTATTCCCATACTGCTGAAGCTGATCTTTTAGTCATTTTGACTGAAAGTATAAACAAAATAATAATTTTGAAATAATGTAGCTAAATGATACGAGTTTGATACACAGCAATAAAACAACAATGATACGTATAAATACAGGTTATATTGATAATTTTTTCAATAAATTTTTTCAAACTTTACCTTAGAGTGTTACTTAGGTAACCTGTTAAATCCCTATTGTAAATCAGAAAAAAATCACAAATTTTTTTTGTACCCTTTTTAATCTTTTATTATAGAAAATCTGTAATTTTCTGAAATTTTTTTCAGAGAAAATGCATATAATAATTAATTTAAGTGAATACTGACTATTCTACACCTTCCTTATAATTAAATAAACCTCAATTAAATCTATATCTAATTTTCTTAACCTAAAATTTCAGTGCTTTCGACCCAGCCAAATTTGGTTGACCCCAGCCCCTGCCCCGGTCAGTCCCTACATGGAGTTCAAAACTTTTTTGGAATGGAGGAGTTGATAGCAGCATAGTTTTTTATCAAGTCTCATCTTTACTGACTATAATCTCTCTAATCATTAAAAGTTCTCTTACATCACTTGTACACTATCACAATAAACCTTTTCCACTGAAAAGAATTTGTCATTCTACAAAGTCTCATCTATTGTCTGAGTCTAACTTTCACTACTATGCACATTCTTTCAAATTCTAGAAACCTCCTAGTCTTTATTTCATTCTTTTTCTACTTATATTCACTTACACACTTTAGAATAGAGTATATCAATGCATGACTGCACTTAAATTGAGAAATTTATTAACAAGATGACAGGCTTCACAGACAATTTTAAAAATGAAAATAATTTGAATAGTAAATCAATATTTATATGGGAAAAATTCATAATACAAAAGTTTCTAAATAGGATAGTTAATATACTAAGAACTCATATATAATATATATATATATATATATATATATATATATATATATATATATATATATATATATATATATATATATATATATATATATATATATATATATATATATATATATATATATATATATATATATATATATATATATATATATATATATATATATATATATATATATATATATATATATATATATATATATATATATATATATATATATATATATATATATATATACCTGAAAATTTTGAGAAAAATCTTCTTCTGGAACTAATTCTTCTTTCATTATTTCTATTTCTGATTTGATATTCATTTTTATTTTTATTTTAATAGAAATACCTTTAAATAATTAGCAATCTGTGAAGAAATAAAAATTTTAGTAACATTTTGAAATATTCTGATATTTCATATTTAACATAAATTTTTCATTTAATATGTTGAATGCCATTCTTATAGTCATTTATCCATTCCTAAATATCAATATAATTTTATTACATATACAAATGAGAAAAAATTCAAGAAATAGTAAGAAATTAGTGATGTAACAGGATAAGGATAAGGTCAGATGTCTGACCTTTTCACAAAGCCCCAATATAGAAAGGATCAATAGTTTTCTGTCTAAAACATTTGATATAAGTAGTATTAGCTCAATAAAATATTCGTAAAATATTCATCTCATATTTTTAATTATTAATACAATTAAATGTATTTTTATCTTTTAATAAACTGAATAGTTAATAGCATTTTCTATTTCTGAATCATTTCTAGGACTGGAATCTGTTTTAAGGGATAACTCATTTTGATTCTTCGACTACTTTGATATTTGACTCATTCTTAGCATTGATTTATCCTTAAGTGTGGAATTAGATCATAATTTTGAAGTGAATTCTGATCTTGAAATCAAAGCTTGATTAGAATCAAATTTAAACTTTAAAATTATTGAAAATTTCAAAGTTTGGAAATAAGTGTTTGAAATGGATGGGTAAATTCATTCCATTTTGTATTTCAAAAATAATGATATTTATGAGATTTTGAAAGCAAAATATTGATGTCTGTCAGTCATACTATATTATGCTAGCCTTTAATCAGTTTTTGAGAAATGAATATAGATTTTGATTAACACTGAAGGCATTCACCATTTATAGGTAAATTCCAATGAATTTTGAATTTCTTAAATAACAATATCCAGGAAATTATAAGTTGCATTTTAAGACATGTCTTTAGATCATATATTTATATTATTTACAGAAGTATAATATTTTTAATAATAGGAGCTAAATATTTCAATATTTAAATTTATTTTATATTTTTTAAATAATGATATTCAGGGAACTATGAGAAACAAATACAAAGGTCTATCATTTAAGGCTCTATTTTCACAATACTACTTAGGGTCTTAGTGATTATGAACAGTTGTAAAAATTCCTGTTGACGTCAAAGTTTTTTTTTTTAATATGTTCAAATTTACAGGTAAATTTAATGAATTTTATATTAGATATCAATTTTTAAAGGATTATGAGAGCTACTTTGCAAATCATTTAATTTTATTATAGTTACAACATTACTTGGTGTCTTGGTAATTATATGAAATTATTGAACGAAGAAAAACAAACTTACATGATGACTATTACATTAATTAAATATATGGTCTTTTCATTATTATTATTATTTTTTTTTTTTAACTCCTGGTTTCAGAAACAAAAATGTTTGAGCTTGAGACTCAACTCATTTTTAATCATTAATATTTCCTAATGTAAAACTAAAGTATTCATTGATCTCATTTTACTTTGGGTTTTTGATCTACCTTTGAATTGGAACCAAATCATTTGAATACTTCAAATAAAATTTTAAAAATTTGGAGGAACATTTCTAAAGCAGAATAAACAGTAAAATAAAAGTCATTCTTTTAATATTTAAGATCTTTAAAAATCCCAATCCTTAAAAAAAAAGATTTGGAACCACTATTGTTCCTAAAATATATATATATATATATATATATATATATATATATATATATATATATATATATATATATATATATATATATATATATATATATATATATATATATATATATATATACAGTGGAACTCCAATATTCGTCATTAATCCATTCCCGAGGGGATGATGAATATCGAAAAAGACGAATTTCAAACAATTTTTTCCCATAGGAATTAACTAAAAATGGATTAATTCGTTCCCAACCTCGAATTTTGCCTATCTATTCCTTAACAAAAAAAAATTTTCACTCTAGAATTGATCTCCGAAATTATTTCAAACACTGTACAATTTATCTACAGTACATATTAACCAGCGTACTGCCATAAATAATACGTAATACGCACTGTGTAGGCCTACATAAATGCTAAACACAAATAAATTTTTAAAAAGAAATTTATCTTTTGGATGAGAAAAACAATGATTGTTATTAAGGGTTTTTATTTTTAAGGTTATAGGTAGGACGAATATTGACTTTTCAACGAATATCGAAAAAAAAGATTGACGAAAAAACAGGGTAAATATCGAAAAAGACGAATACTGGTGGAGACGAATATTGGAGTTCCACTGTATATATATATATATATATATATATATATATATATATATATATATATATATATATATATATATATATATATATATATATATATATATATATATATATATATATATATATATATATATATATATATATATATATATATATATTTTGCGTTTTAAAATTTAGTATCTATAGTGGTTTAATTTACAACGGGATCAACTAGTGATTGAAAAAATTTAAGATAAGTTTTTAGTGAAAGTTTTGTTTTAAACACAAATAGTTTTTAAGTTATATAGTTCCATAATTGACTTTAACGTTTTAATATTTGCTTATAACATAAGTATTATTTCGGTTTTTATTTTGTTTTGTTTTTTTCTTCGTTTGTCTGACTGTTTGCTCGTTTGATTGTTTTTTTGTTTGTGTTTTTTTTTTTTTTTTTTATTTTTTTTTTTAACATAAACATTTTCAGTTTTTATTTTGTTTTGTTTGCCTCTTCGTTAGTCTGTCTATTTGCTCGTGTGATTGTTTGTGTTTGTCAGTTTGGTAGATTGGCTGTTTGTTTGTCTGTTTTGAGCGCAAGTGTTTGTGAAGAATGGCTGGTGTGCGCAGACGTGGGTTCTCTGTACACTTCACCAACATCCGTGGCTTGCGTTCTAACTTAGCTTCTGTGGAATACCATTTCTCTAATTCTCATCCTAACCTTTTACTCTTGTCTGAGACCCAGATATCAAAGAATTCCTCTCCTAACTTTTTTAATATATCTAACTATAACTTATTTCATAATTTCCGTTCTAAGGGTGGAGTTTGTGCCTATGTTAACACCAACACTCCGGTAACACGTCTTGTGAATCTTGAATCTCCTAACTTCGATGTTCTGTGGCTTAAAATCTTTCTTCCTACCACTTCAATAATCTTGTGCTTCTGCTACTGTTCTCCTAATAGAACAGATTTTTCTACCTTTTTTGAGTACCTAACTACTTCTCACGAGACTGTTACATCTTCGCATCCAAATACTGAGGTCCTCTATTTAGGGGATTTCAACGTACACAACACTGAATGGCTAGGTTCCTCTCACACCGATTCAGGGGGAGAGGAGGCCGAATCATTCAGCATTCTCAACGATCTGGAGCAACTGATTAAAGAACCAACACACATTCCAGATCGTCCCAACCAATTCTTGAACACTCTTGATTTATGTTTCACTACTAGTCCTTCTCTCTATAAATATGCTATCTTCGCACCTATTGGTAACTCCGACCACAACCTAATTTGTCTTAATTTTCATGCTTTCTCTCCAACTGCTCCACCCTGCCCTAAGCGTATCTTCTGGCACTTTGATCGGGCTGACTGGGGGGCTTTGCGTTGCTTCTATGCTAACTATTCCTGGAGTGACTGCTGTCTCTGGAGACGCTTCGGTCTCTGCCGATAAGGTGGGGGCCGTAATCGTTGATGGGATGAGCAGGTTCATTCCTTCTTCAACTAAATCCTTCTCTCCTCAAAATCCATGGTTCGATCGTGCTTGTTCTCGTGCCATTCAGGCTAGAGACATTGCGTATCGACAGTGGAAAAATTCTCCTTCTCCTATCACTCTAGCTAATTTTCATTCAGATCGGAATCGTTGCAGGGATATTCTTCGACGAGCAAAGCAGACTTTCACCAAACGAAGGTGTGCTGAGCTCCTAAATTCTCCTACTGAAAAATCTTTCTGGCCTCTTGCCAAAAACATCTCCAACAATTTCTGTAAATCTTCCTTTCCTCCTCTTATTCGCTCTGATGGTTCTGTTGCTAACACTCCAACTGAAAAGGCTAATCTCTTCGGCCTCCTATTCTCCTCTAATTCTACCCTGGACGACTCCGGCAATCCTCCTCCTACTTCTTCTCCTCTCAGAGGTCCCATGCCTTTGCCTGTGATTTCATTTGACCAGGTGCATGGGCTTCTGAAGTCTATGAACGTTAGGAAGGCAAGCGGCCCGGATGGCATTCCTCCCCGAGTTTTAAGGGAGTGTGCCTCTGAGCTGGCTCCGTCCCTCGTTCAACTTTTCTCTCTATGCCTCAATACTAGTACTTTCCCTCTGTGTTGGAAGCGCGCAATAGTCCAACCTATCCCGAAGAAAGGTAGCCGCTCTGATCCTTCCAACTATCGCCCTATAGCTCTCACTTGTATTCTGTCTAAGATCTTTGAAACCCTTCTTAACTCTCACTTCTTAGATCATCTGGAATCTCATTCCCTTCTTTCTGATCATCAGTATGGCTTTCGTCGTTCGAGGTCTACTGGTGATATACTTTCCTATCTCACAGATCTATGGTCTTCTGCCCTTAGGGACCATGGGGAGACTTGCGTGGTGGCGCTTGACATATCTAAGGCGTTTGACCGGGTATGGCATGCGTCGCTGCTTTCCAAGCTCCCCTCCTTTGGGTTTCCTCCTTCTCTTTGCTTACTTATGTCTAGTTTTCTTTCTAATCGTTCCATTTCGGCTGTTGTTGATGGAGCGACTTCTTCTTCCTTTCCTGTCAATAGTGGTGTTCCTCAGGGTTCTGTCTTGTCTCCTACTCTATTCTTACTTT
>SEYY01017008.1:0-20000 GCA_009176605.1 Armadillidium nasatum
TATATTAGATTATTTTGGGCAATCTGTATTGTCTAAGATCTTTGAAACTATTCTCAACTCTCATTTCTTGTATCATTTGGAATCTCATTCCCTTCTTTCTGATAATCAGTATGGATTTCGGGATTCAAAGTCTACTCGTGTATACTTTTCTATTTCACTGATTTATGTCATTATGCTCTTAGAGCTTATGTGGTCTTGTGTGGTGACGATATACATATCTATGATATTTGATCAGATATGGTATGCGTGGATGCTTTCAAGCTTCCCTCCTTTGGTTTTTTCTTCCTCTTTCCTTATGTCTAGCTTTCTTTCTAATCGTTTCACTCTTCCTTTCATGTCAATAGTGGTGCTCCTCAGGGTTCAGCTTATCTCCAACTCTATGGACCTTTTATTCATGATCATCTTAGCTGCTTATCAAACTCTTCCATTCATATCTCGATGACTAGACCTTACATTTTTTCACTTTCAAATCTGCTACCTCCTTTGCTTCTGGAGTTACCTCTAGTATTAATTTTTCTGATTTCATTTTTGCTTATCTGGATATAATTTCCCAGTGGGGTCGTCTCAACCATGTGTAATTCAACTCTTTAAAAACTCAACTACTACAAATTTAATTCTCAAAGATACCTCCTAACTTTCCTATATCTTTCGATAGTTCTCTCGTCTATCCTGTTGACAATTTTAGCAAAAAAAATAAAAAAAAAAAAAAAAAAAAAAAAAAAAAAAAATGTCTTGGAAACCTCATATCACAAAGGTTTTCTCAAAGAGACTGAGAATTCTATGTAGATTAGATGGCAATAATTTTTCCTTTTTCGCAGTTACTCCAACTACACATGGAACTCATCAGCTTTTGTAAAAAGTACTGCTCCCATATTTGGGGTAGCTTAGGTTTCACCCGCCTTTTGGATAAGGTCGAGTCAAAGGCCGAAAACTAATAAACTGTTCTGTCTTTCCAATACATTTGACCTTTTATCTTTGCAACGTGACGTACGTTTCGTTTCTTTCCTATAGATACAACAAGGGTAAGTACTTGAAAGAACTGACCACTCCTGTGCCCCAATTTTTACGACGCCCTTGATGCACAAGGGGTGCACCGTCTGCACATGAAATTTGTGTGGATATTGGGAACTCCAGGTTTGACCGCTGAAGTACTTCTTTCCAGACATGGTTGTTTTGTGGAATTCTTTTCCATCTTATATCATATAAAATTTAATCTCTATCACCTTTATGCGCAATTTACGTTAGGAGGGGATTGTATGTTATTTTATAACTGACGCTTTTATTAGTATTTTAATGCCCCCTCTTCGAATAGGGCTCTAACCGTGATTGGAAGTGATAACTATTGAGATTCTCCCCATTTAGAATTATATTTTTTTGAAGCGTTTTTCCTTTTTTACAGTTTATGTAAGTTATTTGATTGGAAGAAAATAATAAATAATAGAATTGGTGAATAAGTAAAAATTAGTTGAACATGCAACTCCAAACATCGGTTTTCTGTATGTTTATTTTTTGAAATATATAATTTAAAATAAAAAAAAATCTTTACAAAAATTTCAGGCAAATATTATTTATTACTGGACTTAGGTATATTTGACAGAATCCAAGTCTGCAAAAGGTAGAAATAGCAGATATGACGTCTTAAAAAGAAATTACAATCTCGGGCACAAATAAGTAGAAGGGGTTCAAGGAAGAGGAATAGCTCTGGAATTGTCTAAGGTGGAATTAAGAGGCAAAAGTTTGGTCGAAGAGTTCAGCTTAAGAAAGCAAAATGGCAATTGTGCCGTCAGAACATATTAGAGATGGGAAAGAGGAACAAGCAGTCAGAATTGGCATTTTTTTTTTTTTTTGGTGCAAAATACCAGAAAAGCGTAACGAAGAGGAGCCAAAAACTACTGCATTTATGCTAAGAAACGAATTTTTGGGTGTTGCTTTTGCACGATTCCGGGATGAAATATAAGTTGAATGAATTTCTAGAGTTTGAAGACAACGGTAATTCTTGAAGTCAGCGTTCCTGCGGTGGATAGCACGAGAACAAGCAGAGTTAAACCAAGGTTTCTTAGGTTTCGTAAAAGGTAAAGAATATGGAATATTCGCCTCTATGCCGTTAAGAATCACCTCGGTCATGTTCTCTTCGCACTCCGAGAGACTTCTAACCGAAGCAGTAAACATTTCAAAGAAAATCAATAGTACGACGACTTCAAGTCCGACCAGTTAACAGCAACAATATGTCAAAAAGCCGTTTCCTACCAGTAAGCAATTGTCTTTCCTGCGGAAGAGTAGAGATAAAACATGATGCACAGAAAAGGTGATTGGATGAACAAAGACGTGTACAGAGTTTGTAGGTATAAAGAAAGGGATTAGAATTTAAGGAAAAGGTCATCTCCAAGACAATAACGGATATGGTTGGGGAGCTTCATCATCTACTCAATGTCATTTTGGGTGCATTTTGAGAATTAGAGGAAATACAATGACTGTGGTGAACATTGAAATCATCAAGAACGATGATTTCCCAAAAAAGATAAGATGAGAGAATGTGTCTGATTTGGAATTTAGATGGTTAAAGAAATTTGGACAGTCAGTATAATTAAGATAACAAATAAAACATGAATTTAGTTGTAGATTGGTAAGAGAGAAAATAAACCATAGAGTGAAGAATTAAAAAGACTCTAAATCAGAGCAAATATCGTCGTTGCGCAAGAATTGTACAACATCCTCCTTTGATAAAGTATGGTTTGCTGTCAAGGCACTCAAGAACCCAAGGTTCGATCAAGAACAAGAGGAGATATTGTGGATGAAAGGTGATGCTCAACAAAGGGAAAATTAGAGTAGAGAGCGAATATTGCAGAAAATGACGAATGAAACATGCAACATAACAACAGATCAGTATTGCTTGATGGAAGCAATCCTACTACTGGATGCATAAATTCCTGTGGTGGTAATGAGGAAACGACAGCTAAATATTTTATAAAGTATATTATATATATATATATATATATATATATATATATATATATATATATATATATATATATATATATATATATATATATATATATATATATATATATATATATATTACCTCTTTGGACTCTTCTGGTGTGTCGGGATCTGGACCATAATGAAATTCTCTATGAAGCTTTCCACTGTAAAGGTCGGCTAGGAATTTCTTTAGTTTTCCAGGCTTTTCCATATTTTTTACATCTAATAATAATAATAATAATAATAATAATTCTTTCCCTTTTTGTGCATGCATATATACGTGCCATTATTGCATATCGGGAAAAGGTAATACTGGGTCGGATATCCAACACCAAACTAAACCAAGGTTGGCAATGACTAATATATATATATATATATATATATATATATATATATATATATATATATATATATATATATATATATATATATATATATATATATATATATATATATATATATATATATATATATATATATAAATATATTACTGAAGAGTAATGAAATGTTACAAAAACTGCCAAACCACCCTATGGAAGCTTATTTTTTTATTAATTATTTTACATTTTTACCAACTGGAAAGATTCCCATCTACAGTAATATTTTTCCAAACATGACCAGTAAAGCGGCAAGGGTCTCTCCGAAATAAACTATACTGTTATTAACAAATTCATAATTAAAACTAACAGACGCAAACACAAATAATCATTTAGTAATTACATATCTTTCGGAGGTATCAAGGTTTCTGAAGTATCAATTGTATTTTGGCCAGAGAAAAGATTTCGGTGTTTTTATCAGAGCATCTGTAGCAATAATGTAAAATAAATCCAAAATATTTGCCTCTCCAAAGTTAACTGTGTTTTTGAGAAGATTTAGAAGATATTTCTTTGATGACATCAAGGATGTACCATTGTTTGAACAGTGGGACTTTGTGGGGAGGTCCAGACAGAAAATATGCAGGATAACTAGATGTCTGGCTAAAATTGCCGGATATTAATTTAAACTCGCATCAATTTTAAATAGGGTATATATATATATATATATATAATATATATATATATATATATATAATATATATATATATATTATATATATATATATATATATATATATATATATATATATATATATATAAAGTTAATATCAACGTTTTGGTCACTTTCTAAGACCATTATCAAGACACTAATAAACAAAAAAACAAAATCAAAATTATTACTTAAACTAAAAGGTATATGAATATAGTTTTATAACTTATTCATATACCTTTTAGTTTAAGTAATAATTTTAATTTTGTTTTTTTGTTATTATTATTTATTTATTTATTTATTTATTCATTTTTGCTTATTACAGCATCTTGATAATGGTCATAGAAAGTGACCGAATCATTGATATTAACTTTACATATCTATTTTAATTTAAAATGAATTGCCAAAGATAATGCTTTACAGAATAGAATACAAAAAACGTATCGTGCATTTTAATAATTCGAAAATTTTAGTTCTTATAATTAAGAATTTTATTTTTACCAGATAGGATGGATAACCAGATAGCAGCCAGATATCTGGCCCATCCCTAGTAGAAAGCTCTTCAATTCAATGGGACTACCAGTTCTACCTTGAGTATTTCCAACAGTAGGTGGTGGGAAGAACGCGCCACAGATAAATGAGAAGAAAAGCTCGTGATAAGGAGGGATATTTTCCATCGAAAGATAAGGAGTTTCTGGACAAAACTCACAGACAAAGGTATTTGCTTCAATATTTATCTGATGCATCTCCTACAAATGTATCAAAGTTTAGAAATAGTGTAGGACAGTTGGTGCGAGGGAATGCTGGTGCTCCTACTTTTGAAAGTTGAGTGCCATTTCCTTATTTACTCTCTTTGGTTATGGGATTACTGGTACTCACACTTTTGTAGGTTTAAAGCCATTTCTCTGCTTACTCTATCTGGTTGTGGGGGTGATGTCTAGTATCGAACGTCAATCTTCTATAAAGTCACTACTCTTCTGTTTCTCTTGTACCTTTGGATGAGATAAGACTCAATCTTTTAAGAGACAATATTCAAAGGATGAGGATTCAAACGAAATATTCATATTGGAATTTAGAAGAAATTGGAGCAAGAAAGATGAAATTGTGATGCAGAGATAAGAGGCACAGAAGAACCGCAAGTCTTTGAATGTGGGGTTATTGGTTCTTTATGATTTTGTAGGCGTTTTTTGGAGGAAAAGTTTTTCAGGAAGTCAGAATAATAATAATAATAATAATAATAATAATAATAATAATAATGATATCCTCCAAATATCATCAAGAAGACGACTGATGCCCTTTCATTTAGTCCCTATCGTGTGCCAGTTTGCTTACCTGAGTCTGACTGTAGATTGACATTTACTGGTTAAGCGACTGAGTAATTGATAAAAGACGTATCAGCGTTTACCCCTCTCTATCATTTTCATTCGGAACTCCTCACATGAAGCTCAAAAACTAAATACCGATTTTATTAATAATTTTTCAAAATTTATATTCGTAATTAACTTCGGCTTAACATCTCAAAAATAAATCATTCATTTTCAAAAGCTCTGATAATGTCCGAAGTTTGCGGACGAAACCGGTCAGCAATAAGAAGAAGAAAAAAATATCTTTTGGAAAATTGGATGGGAAATTTCAACTGCTATTAAATAAAGCTGAAGAACTTCTAAAACAATAATAATGAAATACAAAAGTTCCTCCATATGAAATGATCAATTGCACATATTTTTCAAATAGAAAGAAATCACATCAATCAAAATCCAACTCTTCCACTACAGACTTAACCAATAGGTTCATTTCTTCCACCGTTGAAATCTCAACACTTTCCATATATTTTCATTACTTCTCTTGACTTACAATACCACGAATAAGGACACCAGGGTATTTGATGTAGAGTATGGTTCTCCTTTCTTGTGAATATTTGTAGGTTCTAGTTCTTCTTCAACAGGGATATAAAAAAAATAAATAAATAAATATAAATTCTATAAAGCCTTCACCAAATCTCCACATTCCAATAATCTAACTATTTCTTCTCCTTACGTTTTATTTATTCATATCATGGCCCTCAATTCCTAACAAATTCTTCTTTGTACTTTTCATGACTTTCTAGTCTTGCCATATATATTCAAAGTTTACATTCTGACATTATCTAGTCTCTTTCATGGTTAACCTTTAATATCATATCATTGTTTGTTTCCTAAAGATTTAAGCAGTAAAACTGATTATATTATTAATATAACATTAGTGTTTTTTCTTTCAATCAATTGTTACGTTAGATTAGTTGAGTTTTTAAAATGGGCGGTTATAGTTTTACAAAAGTATTTGAGCTTCTCTTTCTGCACATGAAACCTAAAACATTATGCATCATAATAATAATAATAATAATAATAATAATAATAATAATAATACCTGAGAAAAGATACATATGCTTGAAAGAATCGATGGCAATTAATGGAAGGTCATCTTTTGATTTTCCTAAATGATGCAAAGGATGAGCGAATTGTAAACCATCGGCAGTTAAAAAGTTCACAGTTTCTGATAATAATAATAATAATAATATAATATAATAATAATTAATAATAATAATAATAATAATAATAATAATAATAATAATAATAATAATAATAATAATAATTTAATAATAATAATTTTTTTTTTTTTTTTTTTTTTTAAAAATTTATTTTTATTTATACAAATTATAATTTATATATTATATATTATATATTATATATATATATATATATATATATATATATATATATATATATATATATATATATATATATATATATATATATAATATATAAGAATAATTGAGGATTCTTTCCCCGAAAAATCCTCAATAACTCTTATCACTACCGACAAACACCAATCTTCACTCCACCCCCATGTAAAACTAAATAATACCCTCATTCCTTTAAACAAATCCCAAAGATCTTAGGCCTCACATATGACATACGCTTCACCTTCTCAAAACACATCGATAACATAACCAACACTGAAAACAGGAAATTAAACATCATCCGAACACTGTCACATAACAATTTCAGTAACGAACTAACCACCCTCATCATAGCATACAAACAGTTCATCAGACCAACACTTAATTACGCATCTCCAGCCTGGTACCCTGCCACCTCACCCTCAAACATAGAGAAGTTACAAAAAAACAAAAAATACCGCTCTTCGAATCATCACAGGTTGCACTAGAACCACTCCAATTCAGCATTTACACGAGGAAACAAAAATACTCCCGATCCGTACTCACCTTGACATGATGGGAACCCAATTCTACACAAATTCCCTAGACATTTCACACCCCTGTCACTATGAACCGACCGGGGCCCCGGCCAAAAATCAGGGAAAACCGGGGTTGCCGGCCGGGGTTAAAATGGCAAATTATACTTAAATTTTTTTTTTTTAATTTTCAGCCGATTCTGCTGAAACTTTCAGTTATATAGATTTTTTACCGGTAAGAAAAGTCCATTTCTAGCGTTTTTCCGAGTCTATTACGGTTAAAAGTTTTTTTGTTTTTTTTTTTTGTTTGTTTTTTTGAAATTTTACCCTTTTTTAATTGAATGGCGGTGCCAAACCACTTTTTAGAATGAGCTGAAAATTGGACTATTTATTCAAAATTAAATGGGATACAAAAGTCTCTAATAGACTTTTGTTCCCAGAGTTATAGAAAAAATGCTATAAGCCAAAACTGACCAACTATAGAAAAAAAAAATTTTTTTGAACTAAAAAAATCCACCTTTTCAAACAAAATTTTTTTAAAAAAAATACAACTATGACATTTCCTATTTTTGGTGTGTATAGAGGAGGGGTGGGGCTACAAATTCCTCTATGTACTTTATTCGATGACATTCGTTGGTTTTGAGATGTAGCCTTCAAAAAGGTCCATTTTTGGCCAAATTTAAAAAATTCCCAAAGTTTGAGAGGCTATATCTCGCTTCAAACAAAGAGCATTTAAATATGCACTAAATAAATATTGTTGCCCTGCCCTCTTCTAAACAATATTCACAAATAAAAAAAATAGTAGGTAGCGTTTTTTATAAATAATTTTTCCTCCAGAAGGGTACGATTTTTGCAAAAAAAATTTCAAGTGCTTATATAACTTTTTTCTAGACGTGATATCAAAAACCTATTCCCACCAATGCAAGAAATTGGGGCAAAGGTATTCAGCTAAATTTTCAGCTCATGTGGACCAGTGGTTTGATCCAGTTATTCATATTTTTTCAACTTTGGTTCCAAATAAGTTTCAAACCGTTATAGACTCAAAAAAATGCTCGAAATCAACTCAGAACTTCGTGAAAAAATTCACATACTTTGAAAATTTCAGCTCAATCAGTCAAATAATAAAAAAAAAATTTCACACAAAATATAAGAAAATTAAGATTTTTATTTTTTTCTGTTTCTTTTGACCGCTCCTTTTCTGCTAGTGAATGTTCATCTTTGTGTTTTGATTTTAGATACTCCATAAAGATTTGGTTGAAATTTTTTTACTTGTAGCACCCGGAGGTTCTCTTCTAATTTTCTGACTACAGATGTTAACATTTAGCTATTTCGAGCCTATCCTGAAACATTGTAAAGTATTCAAATACTGCAGAAGCTGATCTTTTAGCCATATTGACTGAAAGTATAAACAAAATAATAACTTTTAAATAATGCAGCTAAATGATACAAGTTTGATACATAGGCAATAAATAACAATGATATGTATAAATACAGGTTAAATTGATAATTTTACATCTTACAATTTTTCAAACTTTACCTTAGGGTCTTACTTAAGTAAACCTGTTGAATCACAATTATGAATTAGAATAATTTTTTTTTTAATTTTTGTACTTTTTTTAAACTTTAACTATACAAAACTGTAATTTTTTGATTTTTTTTTTTTGGAGAAAATGCATATAATCATTAATTTAAGTGAATGTTGGCTATTCTACTCCTTCCTTACAATTAAATAAACCTTATATCTAATTTTCTTAACCTTAAATTTCAGGGCTTTTGACCTCTTTACAAATTTTAGGAAACCCCGGCCCCGGCCAAATTCCAACCCCGGTCGGTCCCTACCTGTCACTTTACCCTACAAGACCACACAAGACATCGTCTAAAATTACCTAAATCATCACCTGCCCTATACTACAGTAACATATTCAGAACCATTCCACCTACTGCAAACAACACACCACTAATCAAACACATACACACCATCATAACACAAAATTATCTCAACACCCGCCAACCAAATCTTCTTCTCAACAAAAAACCCCCGACATAGTAAATACACAAAACACATTACCACGCAAAACCCAAATTACCCTATCCAGATTAAGGTCAGGCCACCACCTTAACCTACAAGCATACAAACAAATTCAATATACAAAACACACTATCCCCAATATGTCAAAGATGTATGCAAGAACCAGACACAACAGAACATCTCCTTCTGAGATGCCCCTCCCTTACACAACACAGAACCCTCCATCACATCACCTCTCTGAGAGACCTTTGGACTCGGCCGGCGGCCGTCGCGGATTTCCTGAAGGCAGTGTGGCCCTTCCAGTGAGGAAGGTCCAAGGGGAAAAAAAGTAAAGTAAGTAAGTAAATATATATATATATATAAATATATATATATATATATATATATATATATATATATATATATATATATATATATATATATATATATATATATATATATATATATAAAGGGTGGTTAAATTGTATGGGCCGATGTTGAATGTGAACCACACCTAAACGTCAAGTTTTTTACTGCATTTCATTTGACTTTTTTCAATTTCAGACTTACTCAATTTGAACCATGGAAAGATACACAATGGAGCAACGTGTTAAAGTTATTCAGGCTTATTATGAAAATGGGCGTTCAAATCAAAATGCATATCGTGCACTTCGTGATTTTTTTGGTCAATTTAATCGTCCAAATGTGCGTACAATCGGAAAAATCGTGAAAAAATTTGAGCAAACCGGGTCTGTAGGAGATTTGAAAAGACCAGTGCATGCTCGTACAGCTCGTACTGCAGAAAATATTGCTGCTGTTCGCGATAGTGTGGCTGAGGAGCCATCCACTTCAACTCGTCGTCGTGCCCAACAATTGCACCTCTCACGCTCGTCGTTGATGAACATTATGCATAAAGACTTGCATTTAAACGCTTACAAGGTGCAATTGACTCAAGAACTAAAGCCTCTTGACCATACAAAACGTCGTCAATGTTCAGAATGGTGGCAAGAAATTGCTACAGTGGATGATCAATTTTCGAGGAAAATCATCTTCAGTGATGAGGCACATTTTCACCTCAGTGGATTCTTCAATAAGCAGAATTGCCGCATTTGGGCGAATGCTAATCCAAGAGTGATTGTCGAAAAACCAATGCACCCACAAAGAGTGACTGTTTGGTGTGGTTTATGGGCTGGCGGCATCATCGGGCCGTATTTTTTCCAAAATGAGGCCGGTCAGGCAGTTACTGTGAATGGTGTTCGCTATCGTGAGATGATAACGAACTTTTTATGGCACGAATTGGAAGGTATGGATGTGGACGATATGTGGTTTCAACAGGACGGTGCCACTTGCCACACAGCTAACGAAACAATGGCTATTTTGCGCGACAAATTCAATGGCCGTGTTATCTCACGTGGTGGCGATGTCAATTGGCCGCCAAGATCATGTGATTTGACACCGTTGGACTTCTTTCTTTGGGGTTATTTGAAAGAAAAGGTGTACGTCGATAAGCCAGCAACAATTCAAGAGCTAAAGGATGAGATAATTCGGCACATTAACGGCATAGAACCCCAATTATGCCTCAGCGTCATCGAAAATTTGGACCATCGGATGGAGGTGTGCCGCCGAGGTCGCGGCGGCCATTTGGCCGATATTTTGTTCCATACATAATTGAACCATACCATATTATCATAATAAAAAGAAATGACAATAAATTCCTAAGTAATTTGTGTTTTATTCAAAATCAACATCGGCCCTTAAAATTTAACCACCCTATATATATATATATATATATATATATATATATATATATATATATATATATATATATATATATATATATATATATATATATATATATATATATATATATATATATATATATATATATATATATATATATATATATATGAAGGTGAACAATGTAACATAAAGACAAATGTCATAGGTAAATAATAGTTTTATTTGCGTTGGCCACACTAATCCAGAAAGGCTGTGATTTACTTTTTTATTACTCTAGCTCCTCAAGCTGTAAATTCTGTGATAGTTAATTGGTAGACTTAACAATTTGCAATTAGTAAGAGTGCAAATCACTGATGATTCCCATTCAGCAGACGCATTGATAACCATTAACATTTAAACTTATCTGGATTTCAAGAGTACCAGACTTATGGTTAAATGAATACACAAAATATTGCATGACTTTGTTGGTGAAAGATACAAGTAGTGATAGAAATGTCAGAACAAAATTTGCATCATGAAGACTATTTCAATACATAACTGCAAAAACCAACAATAAGTGAAAGACAAATGATGTAGCTTATACACCGAAATTTATGCAAAATTTAAATAAACAAAAGTGTCAAAATCATAAAACTCGATGCATTGAATTCAATATTTTGAAGAAAAAAAAAAGTTAAATACAAGCAGAGGAACAGTGCAAAAAAGTTGATGTCAGGTCAGACCAAAATGGATTAATACACCAACAAAGAGGATTGTGCCTAAAAAAAAAAATATGAGAAATAGATTAATAATTTTTGGGAGATGAACAATCATATATTACAGAGGACACCTACTCGGTTTAGAAGAGTGAGAAAATAAAGTACTACCATACAAATGCAGAGATTCAGGAAGGAAAATACGCCAGATTTTAATTGTGCAGAAAACAATAATGTGTCAAATATTAGCTAATTTAGAACAGTCAATTTGCGGGGGTGGGGGGAAGGAGAGAGAGGGAGATTTCAAGTATATAGTGTCAGAAGAACTGTCTATGAGTGAGAAGGGTATGGTTTATATGAAGACTGACCGACAAGACTTTCGTTGTTTCGTGCAGTTAGTGCCAGTTATGTATGAAGCTGTTAATGGAGAGAAACCTCTAGATCATCGTTTCTCAAATAATGGTTCGCTACACGGCACCGTGTTATGAAAAGCCAGATGCAGGGTCACATGAATATCATCTTTTACATTGCGAAGTACGATGGTCATCCAAAGGAAATGTTTTGATGAGAGTTTTTGAAATGAGAAGTAGTTTTAATGTTTTTAAACCAACAGCCCCCCAACATCTAAGGATGCAATATTTAAATTTCAAAGATAGTTTTAGTGATGTTAATCGGTTGATTAAGTTTCCCTACCTTTGTGCCTTTTTTTATTTTTTTAAGTAAACTAAATCTTTCGTAACAAGGCAACAATTTAACTGTGTTTAAAGTGAAAGAGATGGAAGCTGCAATTAAAAAGCTCCGTTTGTGGACTCATTGTGTAGAAACAGGAAATTATAATGCATTTATGAAGCTAACTGAAGTGCAAAAAGCGTACAATATTAGCTCCATGCCTGATGAAATTTCAATTGCCCTAAAGGAACGTTTGATACGGTTGCAGACAAAGGTATATTCTCCTCCAAATCATCGGAACAAAGCATAGATAAGAAACCCTTTCATAATTAATATAGAATCAGAGAGGGGAGTATTGGATTCAGATTTTGAATCCATTATTGAGTACTCTTGTGATACAACACTTAGAGACAGCTTTGACAAAATACCATTGATGGATTTTTGGCACAAAAGGTAATAAAGTTTCTAATGCTTTTTGTCTCAACTTACAAATGTGAAACAGCCTTCACGACACTTGCTTTTCTAAAAAATAAATACAGAAACCAATTAGATGTCGAACCATATTTAGGAATAAAGGTGTCCTCTTTTTCTGCAGATCTGAAATTTCTAGTTGATGAGAAACAACATCACTCCTACCATTAATTATTGTTTTACATTTTTGTATGTATTTTTAATACTTTAATAATGAATGAAATATTTTTGAACATTAAAATGTTCCATTTTACCAATAAGCCATAAAAAAATTTTTACGAAAGGGGTCACAAAGGAAAAATATTAAAATAATCGGGTCATGAAAAAAAGAAGTTTTTAAACGCTGCTTCTAGATGACCAGAACCATAAAAAGATCTTTAGATAAAGACTTGGATTAAAAAAAAATTCTAGGAAGATACCAAATATGACTGAAAGAGAGAATATGAAGATGCATAAACTTTCATATATATACGGTATATATATATATATATATATATATATATATATATATATATATATATATATATATATATATATATATATATATATATATATATATATATATATATATATATATATATATATATATATATATATATATATTATTAGAGTGACCGGATATCCGCATCCGCAACTGCGGATATCCGCATCATTTTTCCAATATCCGCAACCGCATTCGCATCTGCGGATAGTAAAAAATTACTATCTTGGTCCACCTCTAATATATATATATATATATATATATATATATATATATATATATATATATATATATATATATATATATATATATATATATATATATATATATATATATATATATATATATATATATTAAAATTTTCTCCCAATATGAAAAAATGGGATAAAAATGATAGCAAATCAAAATCAATGGATAATAAAATTGCTGAAATGATAGTTTTAGATGATTTGCCATTCACTCATGTAGAAGATTTAGGCTTTCAAAGATTGATGGAAGAAGCTTCAAAACAGTATGTGCTAAAGCAAAGAAAATTTTACAGAGACTTGATATGGGAGGAAATGTATTCGTCGGTAGCAAGTAAAATAGAATCAACTGTATCATCCCTAATTAAGACATGCAATGGATCATTTACAATTGATGAATGGTCTGACAGCACATCTGGAGTTTCTCTTTTATCCCTCACGTATCATGCAATCGATAAAAACTTTCAAAAGCAAAACTTTGTATTGAATGCAGAACCTCTTTCTGAGCGCCATACAGGCGACTATCTTGAAACTGTATTTGAAAAGATGCTGACAAAATGGAAGATTTCATTAAATGAAGTGCACTGCGTAGTCAGGGATTCGGGCACAAATATAAAAAAAGCACTTTCTCTGGCAAGAGTGAAAAATGTAGATTGCTTTGCACACCAAACTCAGATAGTAGTTAAAAATTCCATTATGAGTCAAAAATGTGTATCCGATTTAATAACCAAATGTAGGTTAATTGCTACGCATTTCAATCACTCCGTTGTAGCCCAAAATGAGCTGAAGAAAATACAAACAAGATTAAATGTTCGTCCACTTTCTGTCATGCAAGATATTCAAACACGCTGGAATAGTAGTTTGCATATGCTTGAGAGGATGAGCGAAATTAATGAGGCCATTTGCATTTATGCTTCAAGCAGCACAAAAATAAAGCTTCTAACAGCTGACGAAAATGACATTTTAAATAATTGTATTAATATCCTTAAGACTTTTGAAGAATTAACAAAGACTATAAGTTCAGCTGAATCATGTTTGTCAGATGTGATACCACTTGTTTCAACATTGAAAGTTGTGTTAACAAATGTTATTAAGTCTAAGGGAGTTTCAAGGATGACTGAAACATTAATGAAGAAGGAGATGAACGACAGATTTGAAAACCTGGAAAATGATGATGCTTATACAATTGCAACCTTTTTAGATCCTAGGTACAAAACAAAAATTTTTTAAACCACTTGTTTCTCAGAATGTTAAAATCAAATTAGGATGCTTATGCGATGAGATGATAGAAACAGCTAAAATAACGCCTTTCAAGAAAAAGCAAAAGCTCTCAGATACAAAATAAACAAAATCTGTTAGCTTAAGCATTGCTAAATCAATGAAAGATCTTCTAGCTTCCAGCAGCGATGAAGAATCACAGTCAGAAGTGTCAAAGGATACAATATCGATTATTGAAAATTATCTTAAACTCCCACGTTTGGAGGCAGATAAAGACAAACTGGTTTGGTGGAAAGTTTCCCTTTTCTTGCTGAGCTGGCAAGGACTTATTTAGCATGTCCTTCAACTAGTGTTGCTAGTGAGCGTCTTTTCAGTGGAGCAGGACTCATTTACGGCGAAAAGCGAACCAAACTTTCACCTGAAAGAGCCCAAAAGCTTTTATTTCTAAAAAATAACTTACCAATTATTAACTTCAAATGGAATATGTGAAACTGTGAAGTGTGAAAGTAATACTGAATTACTGGCTATATATATATATATATATATATATATATATATAATATATATATATATATATATATATATATATATATATATATATATATATATATATATATATATATATATATATATATATATATATATATATATATATATATATATATATATATATATATATATATATATATATATATATATATATATATATATATATATATATACCTTTTTCCAAATGGGTGGAGGTTGGGGAAAGAGGTTGGTGGGGTGTTCAAGAGTTGGGTCCCCGTCCCACACCCTGGTAGCATAGATTCTGGATATTATATTTAAAATTCCAAGAATCTATGGCAAAAACTCTTAAAAATTTAAACTATCCGCATCCGCGGATATCCGCAACCGCATACGCATCCGCGGATAGTAAAAAATTACTATGCGGTCCACCTCTAATATATACGGAGCAAGAGTTGTTGGATGTTCCTTTGTGCTTAATATATTTATATAAAATAATAAATTTTTAGGCACAAACTCTTTCTCAATTCTTTTGAATAAACTTTTAACCATAAAAATGAAAGCAATAACCTAAAGGTTCTTTCATATCATTAAAAAATTTTAAATTGAATTAAAAAACTGAAAGCAACATAAAACTATTAACAAATTAAGACAACTTAGATGAAAGATATAAAAAATGTCTTACGTTTTTGATCAACAAGTTCCCTCTGAATAATATTCATGTACTTCTGAACAATTTCCTTGTCATCAGGATGATGGAAGAGAATAAGGAAAGGAAGTCCTTCTTCAGTAAGTTCTTCAGCATTTTGGAATGTAATTTCTCTTACTAAGGGAATGCAACGTTCTGTTGCCCAAATGGAAAGCTCGTCATAATTATTTAAATTAAGTTTAAAAATCTCTTCTTCTAGAGTCACAGAAGACTTAAAAGCAATTATGCTTTCACCTGGTGGATGCATTGGTCGGATTAATTCTCCAAAACCAGCATAAAATTCACAATCCTCCTTTAAATTTAAGGCAACTCGTTTAAATACATTATATTCTGGGAGATTTTCTTTCTCAAAGTACCCAATTATAATTCTTTTCTTTTCCTAAGGAAAGGGAATATATATATATATATATATATATATATATATATATATATATATATATATATATATATATATATATATATATATATATATATATATATATATATATATATATATATATATATATATATATATATAGCAGAGTATCTCAGCTAATGTACAACAACGGAATATCTCTGTAATGATACCATTTATTTCAAACTTGAAGGAATAAAAGGTGTAAATTAAATCTTAAGAGTTATTTATGATAGACCTAATAGATTATATTGCATACGCAATATGCGATTGCTCATGAAGTTCCCAATTTTCAATGGAACAGTATGGTTTCCAGGGTGAACTTGCACTCCAAGAAAAAATTTATGTTGGGTTCATAGAGACAATCATCTCGATCCAAAGCAGAGTTATCTCGCAATTCTAGAAGAAAGATACATGTTACTGATTCGGGGAATAGTTACCAACAAATGTTAGTTGTAATAGGTTTAGAACATGCCAAAGGTGGCCAAAATCCCCATAAAAAGCATACGAATGTATTAGTTGCTATTAATAGTACGTAATAGTTACGATAAATAGTTATGGGGAATAATGAAAGTATTTATAACTATGTAGCACATCCGTTTACTTACAGTACATGCATAAGTTTTATATTGGCATAGCATAAAGTCCTTTACTGTAGTACCATCCAATATTTCATAAATTCTTCACCATATACATATGTGTTCCAAATGTCTGCCCTTGTTCCATAAGCAAAGTTCAGCCTGTCTGGTCCACCCTTGTCCTGTTGACCATGGCGATAGATTCTGGGTTGACTATCTGACAAGTTTGAGGTGATTCGACATAGGAAGGTCATTAACTGATGCCACCGGGGTTATGTAGCCACTGTAGACATGATTCTTCAGGTAGCCCCACAGGTAATAGTCGAGGGGAGTAAGGTCTGGTGATCGAGGTCCACGGAATAGGACCTCGTGTTACCTATCCACTTGCCAGGAGTATGTTATGTTTAGGTGATGTTGTACAGCCCTTGCGGTATGTGATGAGCATCCGTCCAGATTGGTAGTACAAATTCTGACGTGTATGCAATAGTACGTCACAAAGAAGATTTGGTAGAGTAGTCTCCAGAATTCCAGATATCGTTCCCTCTTTAGGTTTCCATGGTAAAAGTACGGCTCGATTAGCATATTATCTAGTAGTACACACCACACATTTATAGAGTGAAGTACCTTATGTCGTGTGCTGCAGGTAATATGTGGGTTTTCCTCGAACGAGTACCGATAATTCCACCGATTAATCAAGTCATTGATGATAAATCTGGCCCCATCCGTAAACAAAATACCGCGTTGTGAGTCAGGGTTGTTGTCAAAAATGGAGCAAAGGTTGGCTAGGAACCGCAACCGACGTCAGGGGTTGCTGAGATACAGACCGTGACCAGTATGGGCTCTGTATCCTTTGATATTCCCAGTACCTTTCCTGTCTGCCTTAAGAAAGATTTTTTCCTTTCTGGTCGTTCTATAGCAGCTGTTGTAGACGGCCATCGTTCTTCCTTTAAATTTATAAATAATGGTGTTCCTCAGGGATCTGTTCTATCCCCAATTTTTTTTACTTTTCATTAATGACCTTCTCTCTATTACTTCATCACCTACCCACTTCAATACTGATGACTCCACCTTTCATTACTCCTTTCACTTTGAAAGCAGCAGTTAATTGACGCAAGTGTGACCTTGGAGCAACTAACCTCTGGTCTTTCTCGTATTTCAAATTGAAGCAGTGAAAACATGGGCTTTTTCAATGCCTCAAAAATTCAATTCCTCCCCTTTCCTACTCGTCACAACCTTCCACACAACTATGACATCTTCGAAAACACTCAACTCAAACCTTCATTTGTTCTCAGTATTCTTTGTGTTTCTTTTTCTCGCGATCTTTCTTGGAAGACTCACATTACTTCTCTTTCTAAACAAGTTTCTAAAAGTTGAGTGTGTTCTGAGGCGCCTTCGTGATTTGCTCTTGCTTGCTCTTTATAAAGGAGTTATTCGCCCCTGTATGGAGTACTCCTCACACGTCTGGGGTGATTCCACACATACAGCTCTTCTCGAAAAGGTAAAATCTAGGGCTTATTGTCTTATGAATTTTTTTTGCATTTACTAACTCTCTCCAATCTCTTTCTTCCCGTCGAATTGTTGTCACTCTCTCTATACTATCGCCATTACAACGGACACTGCTCTTCTGAATTCTCACGTCGCATACCTCCTCCATCGAGAAGGGCTCGTGCGACATGACCTTCTACACAGTCTCATCCTTCCTCTGTCCAACTCTTAGACCCCAAATTTAGTCACTATGCTCAATCATACATGTAATCTACTGGTAAATGTTCGGAACACACTCACTTTATGTGTTTTCCAACTTCCTTGGACTTGCACACTTTTAAACGTGGTGTATCGGAACATGTCGGCCATTAACGTCTAAATTTCCGGTATTTCACCAACTCTGGTGGTAATTGGTAATCCTCTGGTCTTTGCCCACCAGAGGTGATATATATATATATATATATATATATATATATATATATATATATATATATATATATATATATATATATATATATATATATATATATATATATATATATATATATATATATATATATATATATATATATATATATATATATATATATATATATCTGTGATGGGCCATTCCGAATCCAGATTCGAAATTTTTTTATGGATTCGGAATCAGAGTCGGATTCGAGAATTGTAAAATTACCTGGAATCGGATTTGATTCGGATTCGAGAATTCTAAAAATTAGGTGAATTTGGGTTTTCGATTCGGATTCGGAGGTTCCGTATTCCAATTCGGATTCGAATCCTTTCATTTAGAGGAACATCAAAATTAAAACAACTTTCTTTTTCTGCTATTGATAAAAATTCTGATCTCTTATCAAAAATATTTATAAAATCTGCCTTTCATCCTCCTTTCGATTTGATTGAGGCTTTAACCAACACTCCTTTCTAAAAAGGCTAATCTCTTTAGGATTCAACTTTTCCTGTTGATTTTCGTGTTCCTCAAGGTTTTGCTCTATCTCCAACTTTATTATTCTTTTCGTCAACGATCTTCTCAACAGCACTTTTAACTCTTTTAATTCTTATGCCGATTTCTGGACTCCCTATTTTTCCACTCATTTCAAATCTGCCCCCTTTTTTTAGCATCTAGAGTTGGTATATTGCAGCTCTAAATTTAATTTCGAAGGGGGGGGGGGAGTCGCCTAAACCTTGTGAAATTCAACTCTTAAAAATTTAACGTCTTCGCATCTCTCTCAAAACGCATCCCAACTTTCCTATGTACTTCGACGGCTTTTCCGTTTCACCTGTAAACAACAAAAACATTATTGATCTGAACATAAACAACAAATTGTTTTTGAGACCACATATTACAACAATTACAAGGGAAGATTAGAAGAATTTTTCTTCCGAACAGTTGCTATAATATTTATAAGTTACTTTTTACTATTAATTCTCCTTTTCTATTAAAAATTTTTGTTAAAAATTTTTAATTGAATATTTGTTCAAAGAATTGTGAATATTTAGGAATATTATTCAGTCTTGATAAAAAAATTTTCTGTACTAGATTCAGTATTAAATTTGCTGAG
>SEYY01017009.1:0-18465 GCA_009176605.1 Armadillidium nasatum
CCGAATTAATAAACCTATTATTTATTAATTTCAACCAATTTCAATATTATTTTTCCTATTTATAAATAATATTTATTACCATTTAACATTTAACCTTGTATTTTATTTAAATATATATATATATTATTATAAAATAATATATATATGTTTTTACCATTTTACCATTTACCATGTATGAATTTATATTTCCGTTGTATAAAATAATATACATTATTTTCCGCTTTTCTCCTACTATGTTTTCCGTAATTCCATAGTTTCTTCCACACCTGCCTGTTATTTTTCTGACATAAATATAACAGATTCGACCGTAGTCCTTCATCTTGAAATTGCCTGCCTACAAAATAGAGTAAGGTCAATGTCCTTGAAAAATAAGCTGTGAACAATTCGTTTCAGTGCTTTCAATGTTCGTGCGTATATAGCAGCACTACAAACCTCCGGAAACAATCCGACAGAACTAGCTTCGGAAATCCTTCACTTAAGTATAATAAATTACTTAATTATTTTTCCTTAAAATAATTTTCAATTATATACAATACAGTATATAATTTATATACCTAATTTTCCCACCTGTATATATATATATATATATATATATATATATATATATATATATATATATATATATATATAATATATATATATATATATATATATATAATATATATTATATACCTCATAATGTATATATATCTCATATTCTGTTTACAAATCATTTAATGTCACGCCTCCGTAAAAGTGTGTGTGTTCATAAGTGTGTTTGAAAATTAGATGTCCGCCGACACCCAAATGTGTGTGCTTGCGCGCAAAACATCTGAAAAATTTAGCTGTCTGCTTGCATTGTATATGCATATGCGCGAGAGAGCATCTCCTTCCTTGCATTGTTCTCCAATATCGCTGACTTTACGAAAAATACCGAGCTTCTTCATTATTATTACTGGTAAACTACCATTTGCCTCTGATTTTATTATTATTTTTTTTGTTCCTTGCTTTATAAACCTTAATAATAATAATAATAATAATTTTTAATAGTAATAATAATCATAACTTATTATTCCTAATAATAATTTTTTTTCTTATATAACTACATTTTGCATGTTTTATATTTCCTTGTATATCGTTATACATATTATAATTCCTAGTGTACTGTTACACTAATTACACATTCCTTGTGTATCATTCTTTTCAATACCATGTACTATTATGTACTATACTTAATATGTATTACTTAATACCATTTCAAATTCCAAATCTGTATGCACCATTGCATATATATTATACTCTTTTGCATGTAATAATTACTGTACCATTACATGTAATAATCAATTGTACTCCTTAAGTACTATATCCTTTAAAATGCACCTATGCATATATCATATTTTCTTGAGTACCATTACTCAAATCAATACATGTTCTAAAATTGCATGTCCTAAAGTCCATTTAATATCCTAAAAATTGCATGTACTTAATTCCTTTTAAACAATACCTATGCATGTACTTAATTCCTTTTTAAATTGTACTAATGCATGTATAAAATTCCTATATGTACTAAAAATGTACTCCATTCCATTAAACGTACCAATTGCTGTACTTAAAACATCCTTTATGCATTCCTGCATGTTCCGGTAGTACCATAAGTACTTGTATAATTTTTAATTACACTTAAGTTCATATTACGTGTATTATTTTTAGTTTAGTACTTTATTTCTTAGTTTTATTAGTACATTATTCTGTACTATTCTTAGTATTCATCCAGTATATTATTTTATTTAGTACTATATCCATTTAGTACTTATTTACCGTTCCGTTCCTATTACCATTGAAATTAATTAAATAATTAATTTCTAAGCTATTAAAAATAATTAATATAATCCGTTATATAATTAATTATTTATCCGTTATTTAAAATAATTATACCTTTTAAAATTATTCTCTGTCCGTTTGAGAGAATATCATTTTAACCTTGCAACAAATATTGTATAAAATTCTACTCTTATCCGATCCGTCAAAGGAGACAAAAATTTTGTTGCAAAATTGTGAAAAAAATCGCCTCACAAATTTATCTCTCTCGCTTCTTGTCTCAGCGCGTCAAACCGTACCCATCTCAGAGTCAATCTCTCGAGTTGCTTTCATTGTCTACCTTCAGCGCAAAAACGATACATTAACATATGTCTTTTATCTCATTCACCTTGCATTGCATAATGCATTGTTTTATAAAAGGTCATAGAGTTCGATCTCTACTCCTTTCTCTTAGCTAATAATAATAATAATCATAATATTATTATTTTTAATTCCTTTCTTTTGTGAATAAATATTCATTTATTCTATTTACTTATCCAGTAAAGTAAATAAAACCGATTATAATTACTATGTCCGTTCTTAATAATAGTAATAATAATAATAATAATTTTATTATTATTTTTTTTTTCTTTTTACAATGTCCTAATATTTGTAAATTTCCTTTATAAAACTTTATTAAGTGCCGAACTTAAAAGTTTTTTTTTCCACCGTTAGTGGAAATTTTTATTTCATTTCCTAAATGAACATTTTTATTCTAGTGTCCATTAATAACTAGAATAATTCTGAAACCGAAATCATCCTTCAGAAAGTTGCCAGACAATTCCGCAAAACCTGCAACTGCACATCTTTTCTTTTTGAAAATTCCGATAAATCATCCTGCTTTGTGCAAATTTGAATCCATATTCAAATAAAATCGACTCATCCGTTGAGCCATCCTAGAAATCTTATATTCCGATTTACATTACCAATTTTTTTTCCGTATAAAATTTAATCTCAATTTCAAATCTATGATAATTTTAATTCCTCATTTATACTTAGAGTGCGAATATTTTTTTTTCATTTATATTTTCTATTTATATTATTAATATGCGTAATAAACTCATTATAGGTATTAAAATAATTATATCATTATTTGCAAACTGATAAATTAAAACATTTCCTATTCACCCAATTAACAGAAGGCATCATCATTAAACATAGCACAATGATAAACCCAACACCCCTTTTTTTCATAGGCTAGGTAAATCTGCTAACCTTTTTACCTTTTCGCATTGATTGTGGGAAATATAAACCCATCCTAATAATCCTAATTACCATCCACGTAAATAGACCTGGACCTTTTTGCCTTTTTCTTGAAATTGATTTATAGGAGCATAATAACCCAATAGTTTACAACGTTTATCACCAATCCAGACGATCACACAGGAACACACAGGCCCTATTCAAGACTCCATAGCCTTAGCTTCATACCTATTTTTAAGAACATTATTATTATTATTATTATTATTATTATTATTATTATTATTATTATTATATTATGATTATGATTATGATTATTATTATATTATAATATAATTATTATTATTATTATAATTATTATTATATTATTATTATTATTATATTATTATTATTATTATTATTATTTATTATTATTATTATTATTATTATTATTTTATTATCACCAAATTTTCAACCGTATAGACATACATTATAGCTCATTACACCTGATCCATATCAAGAGTCGAAATGCTTAATTAAACCGAAAGATAGTAAACTCCATATTCCACACATATTAATTCTCCTTTAACCCATTTTCCCAGCATATTCTGCCTATCTCTCATGAGAAAGACTGAAATTTCACCAACACACGTCATAATTTTTCCTTCATTTTATTATTATTACTGTTATTATTATTATTATTATTATTATTATTATTATTATTATTATCATTATTATTATTATTATTATTATTATTATTATTATTATTATTATTATGATTATGATTAATATTATATAACAATTTTCAATTATATTTAAATATATTAAAGCTCATCACAGCTATTCAATATCAAGGGCTGACATGCTCAAACCCCAAAGATAGTGAACTCTATATTCTACTCATGTTAATTCTCCTTTAACCCGTTTTCCCAGCATATTCTGCCTATCTCTCATGATAAAGACCGAAACATTACCAACACACCTCATAACTTTAACTTCATTTTATTATTATTATTATTATTATTATTATTATTATTATTATTATTATTATTATTATTATTATTATTATTATTATTATTATTATTATTATTATTAACAATTTTCAACCATACGGAAATATATTAAAGCTCATTACGGCTGATCCATATCAAGAGCTGACATGCTTAACACCGAAGGATAGTAAACTCCATATTTACAAACAGGTTAATTCTCCTTTATTCCATTTTCCTTGCATATTCTGCATATTTCTCACGAAAAAGACCGAATCCCTACCAACACTTGTCATAACTTCACCTTCATTTTATTATTATTATTATTATTATTATTATTATTATTATTATTATTATTATTATTATTATTATTATTATTATTTTTATTATTATTATTATTATTATTATTATTATTATTATTATTATTATTATTATTATTATTATTATTATTATTATTATTATTATTATTATTATTATTATTATTATTATTATTATTATTATTATTATTATTATTATTATTATTATTCACCCATATGTACTTATATATTAGAGCACATCACACTCGAATCAAATCAAGAGCCGACATACTTAGCAATGAAAGATGGTAAAACTCCATATTTCTTCATATGCTAAATATCCTTCATCCTGCATTCCCTGATTATTTTGCCGATCTCTCATGATAAAGAACGAATACTCACCAGCACTCGTTGCAACTTATCCTCCATATATACATTTCATTTATTGAGCATACTTTTACTGGGGCAATATAACAAACATACTAAGATTTCTATCACCATCAAACATAAGAGTACCCAATCAACCACTATAACTAGCTCGTAAAAACTTTGTATTTTCCCACTTCATCTATATTCTTGCGGTTCTTTATAAACTAACTTAAACAAACTTGCTTATAATGACAATATATCAACAATACATTCATTCATATTATGGTTTAGGATAGCATACTTACTAACACGGCAAATTCTCCTTCATTTTATTATCATCATTAATTTTCACCCACATGAACTTATATATTAGATCCCATTACACTCAATTCAAATAAAAAACCGACACACTTAGCACCGAAAGATGGCAAAGTCTATATTTCTTCATATGCTAAATACCCTTTCTCCATCTTTCCTTTCATATTTATGCGATTTCTCGTGATAAAGACCGAATCCTCACCAGCATGTGTCGTAACTCATAATATATATATACATTTCATTTATTTAGCACACATTTACTTAGGCAATACAAACATCCATACCAAGATTTCTAACAACATCAAACATAAGAATACCTAATTCTACGAATATAACTAACTTGCAAAAACTCTGCTTTTTCACACTTCATTTACTCTCTTATGGGTCTTGATAAATTAACATGCTTTAGAGGCCAATATATCGACAATACAAATATTCCAACTAAGGCTTCGGCCAGCATAAAACATAGGAATTCTCAAATTTAGCAATTCTAGTCAACATACATCAACATCATCAATATTGAGGCTAAGCAAACTAATAACTTATTCATTTACTTTTGAATGGTACAAGCATTTAATATAACTATATCATATAAACTTTTATATTTGTCACACTTCATCTATTTTCTTAATGTTTGACTCTTTTATAAACTATCTTACACTGTTTAGAACTTCGAAATATTTATTTTATTAACATTTTTCTTTTAAAATATTTAATTTTACTTCTTTTATTTCATCAAATATCCGATATAAATTGCTACATACACATATACTAAGGTAAAGTATCTTAATAGAATACAAGTAATTAACGATAACATAGATGCCCATACAATTTTCATGCTTTCTAAATTATTCATAGGGTTACTTCCTATACAGATAAATAACATTCTTATATTTAATCTTTTTACACTTAACAAAGATTTTCATATCAACTGCATATATAACTATAACTTTCAGAATTTACTTAAAATTATTTATTTAATAAACAGTATCTTTTTCTCGGGGGATGGATGAGAATATATATATACATATATATATATATATATATATATATATATATATATATATATATATATATTATATATATATATATATATAAATATAAAATAAATAAAATAAATTTAAAAAATTTAAATTTTTATTTTATTTTTAATATTTAAAATTTTTTTTTTTGGGGGTACCATTGGGGCTATGCCAATATTATAAAATAATATATATATATATATATATATATATATATATATATATATATATATATATATATATATATATATATATATATATATATATATATATATATATATATATATATATATATATATATATATATATATATATATATATATATATATATATATATATATATATATATATATATATATATATATATATATATATATATATATATATATATATATATATATATATATATATATATATATATATATATATATATATATATATATATATATATATATATATATATATATATATATATATATATATATATATATATATATATATATATATATATATATATATAGGCGAGTTTTAACCATATATATATTTTTTTTTTGGGGGGGAGAGGAACTTCACCCTGAGGGCCGTACATGCTTGGGCCTTATAACACATAAGGTACTATGCGCATACTCCCCAGGGGTCAAGGGTATCCTGGGGCGAAGCCCTAGTTACTGGGGTACCCTGGAGCTACGACCTAGGAGCCCATCTATGGCCTCACCTGTGTCCTCAATATAGCTCGCCTATTACTTATATATATATATATATATATATATATATATATATATATATATATATATATATATATATATATATATATATATATATATATATATATATATATATATATATATATATATATATATATATATATATATATATATATATATATATATATATATATATATATATATATATATATATATATATATATATATATATATATATATATATATATATATATATATATATATATATATATATATATATATATATATATATATATATATATATATATATATATATATATATATATATATATATATATATATATATATATATATATATATATATATATATATATATATATATATATATATCATGCATCCGCATCCGCATGCATGCCGCACAAAAATAACATCCGCATCCGCACATCCGCATTTTCGAAATTCATCCGCATCCGCATCCGCATTTCGAAATTCAACATCCGCATCCGCATCCGCATCCGCATCCGCACTTTCAAAATATTCAACATCCGCATCCGCATCCGCACTTCTCCAAAATTCGACATCCGCATCCGCATCCGCATCCGCAAATTAGAAAATATGACATCCGATCCATCACTAATATATATATATATATATATATATATATATATATATATATATATATATATATATATATATATATATATATATATATATATATATATATATATATATATATATATATATATATATATATATATATATATATATATATATATATATATATATATAGTATATATATATATATGCGAACTGTAGATCAGGAGTGAGGGTGAAGAGAGAACTATCGGATTGGTTTAGCATAGGAGTGGGATTGAGACAAGGGTTTGTAATATCTCCATGTTATTTAATCTATTGATGAATTATTAACTTAGAAAAATGGAGAGAGAAGGGAAGAGTATTACATTGAGAAATATGGAGGGTGAATGTGAAGTGAATGTTTTACTTTTTGCAGATGATGCGGCATGTGTTGGTTGCAGAATCAGGAGAAAAGATGAGAATACTTGTGAGAGAGTTTGAAGGGAAATGTGCAAACACGAGATTGAAATTCAATCCAGCGAAGAATAAAGTTATGAGGATTGGAGGTGGGGATGAGGAAATGTGGAGGGAAGAATTGGTTTGTAGAAGTGTGAGAATGGAAACTTGAGGAGGTGAATGAATTCAAATATCTAGTAATGTTGGGTGGAAGGTAAGAGTGGGACGGAAAAAGAAATAAGAACAGAGTGGTAGAAGGAATGAAAGTATTGGGGGGGCCTAAGAAAAGTATGGAAGAAAGGAAAAATTTCGAAAGAAATAAAGATAAGAATGTTTGAATGTATGTGTTCACCTTCTGTATTGTATGGGTGTGAAACATAGACGATACGTGCTCGGTCGAGTAAAAGATTCAATGCCTTTGAAATGAAAGATTTGAGAGCGATATATAAATTGAGAAGGATTGATAGGATTAGAAATGAAAGAAAAAATGAGATGTGTAAATGGAAGAAGGGTGTAATTGATAGAGAGGACGAGGATGTGCTAAAATAATTTGGACATATGTGAAGAATGAAAGAGAACAGAATGGTTGGCAAGGTACGTAGATCCGATGTAGATAGGGGAAGGGTAGGGGGAGGGGAAGGCCGAATTTCAGATGGATGGATGGAGTGAGAGTGATTTTGATGGAAGAAATTTGAGTTTACACGAGGGTAGAAGATTTGTGGAGACAGAGATGGGGGAGGTGGTGTGAAAGCGTTGAAAGGTAAGAATAGTTATGTTTGTAAGGGAATATATATATATATATATATATATATATATATATATATATATATATATATATATATATATATATATATATATATATATATATATATATATATATATATATATATATATATATATATATATATATATCATCCGCATCCGCATCCAGCATCCTCATCCGCATCCTCATCAAAATTAACATCCGCATCCTCATCCGCATCCTCATCAAAATTAACATCCGCATCCGCATCCGAACTTTTCGAAAATTCAAAATCCGCATCCACATCCGCATCCGCACTTTCGAAAATTCAACATCCGCATCCGCATCCGCATCCGCACTTTCGAAAATTCAACATCCGCATCCGCATCCGCATCCGCATCCGCATCCGCATTCTCCTAAATTCAACATCCGCATCCGCATCCGCATCCGCAAATTGGAAAATATGACATCCGATCCATCACTAATATATATATATATATATATATATATATATATATATATATATATATATATATATATATATATATATATATATATATATATATATATATATATATATATATATATATATATATATATATAAAATTAAAATGATATTTTCTAAAACCGATATATCGATATTTTTAACCGATAGAATCGATGGCAATTTAATATTTTAAAAAATTATCGATAATCGATGTATCGATACTTTTTTAAATATCGGCATCCCTACCACCAACCACCTGCGGTTAAAATGTGTTAAACTTTTAACAACCCGCCGTGGACTCTTTTTTATTGTTTCTTGTGGGAATATTTTTTAATTAAATAAATTAATGTTTAATTAAGTCGGAAATCTTGTTAATTCGCGGTGGACAAACAGACAGACAGACTGTCGATGCTTCCGGTTGTTAATATAATAAATGATTATTATTATTATTTTTCTTTTGTTATATTTATTATTTTTTCTTTAATTCCTTATATTTATTATTATTTTCTTTAGTTCTTTATATTTATTATTATTTTCTTTTGGGTTTATATTTATTAATTTTTCTTTTGTAATTTATTATTATTATTCTTTTCTTATTATTATTATTATTATTATTATTATTATTATTATTATTATTATTATTATTATTATTATTATTATTATTATTATTATTATTTTTATTTTTATTATTTTTTTTTTTATTTTTTATTATTATTTTATTATTATTTTTATTATTATTATTATTATTATTATTATTATTATTATTATTATTTATTATTATTATTATTATTATTATGATTATTCTTTTGCTTATTATATTTATTTTTATTTTTTTTCTTCTGTCCCTTGTATTTATTTTCATCTTCTTATTGCGCCATGCTAATTATTTTTCAAAACATAGTGCAAATAAAAATGGGTTTGTGGTAGTAAGAAAATTTTTATTTTTTATTTTTTATTAATTTAACATATACATTATATACACATATTATACATTACTAACATTTAATTTGTATTAATTAATATAACAAAAATACAGAAAATACCATTATTATATATATATATATATATATATATATATATATATATATATATATATATATATATATATATATATATATATATATATATATATATATATATATATATATATATATATATATATATATATATATATATATATATATATATATATATATATATATATATATATATATATCAGTTACACAATAATTACATGACATAAACCTTTATAAACATACACAAAATAGTAACTTTTATTTATTTAATGGAAAGAGAGGGGACCCCTATACCCAAAGGGGATTGTGCGAGCTGTATTTTTTATCAGAGCTCGTTTTTTAAATGTCATTCTTAACTTTTTCTTCCCTTTAGTTAGCGATACCCCTAATTTTTTATCTGCATTAAATGAATTTTATATTCTTATGTTGTATTTACATCGGGTTAGTGGAAACATGTTTATTGTATGCTAACATTATGTAAGGTCTGTTCACCTTTAGGGTTTCTCATTTGTTCTATGGCTATAGCTGTCACATCCCTATCCTTGAGCCCTTCATAATATTGATCATCACCCATAACCCATTCCCTTTCCTCCTCATTAGAATCTTTATCGATTTTATCTAACACAATTTTTAACATAGCTTCAAAATTAATTATTCCTGAGGTTGTTTTATTGAGTGTTAAACCTTTAGCTTTTAGAATATGACTAACATCCCCGTTTGATTTTACTACCCTCACAGCGTAAGATTTTGGACCTGTACATACAAAACTATCACCTGTTGATCCAGCCTCAAATTCGTCAGTTAAATCTCATAGAAATCTACCTGTCTATAGGTACATGTTTGCGCCTTCCTTAGCAATAAAGACACAGTGTCTGTGTCACAATACAATAATCTATGGCCAACAGCCTCCAGAAGTCTGTAGAGTTTCACCCTGGCATGAGCAGTGGTGAACGAAGCAACAGCGAGATTTGTAGCTTTCGAAGAATTATCATCATATGTCGTGTAACGTAACAGTGACAATATGCTTAACCCCAGCTAACTCAATATTTCGAACTTCTAGTTCAACCTGTTTAAATAGCTTCCCAAACTTCAGCATTGGTATGGCAGATGATATCTTCGATGTTTGGAGACCGTTCTTCCATTTTACCCCAAAAGGAATTGAGACAGAGCTTGACAAAATGTTCTGAGTCCTGGATTGTTCTTAATCTGATCCTTATCCAGCCTGACACCTTCCTTGTCGAAAATAGCCGCTATGAATGTATCAAATTTGGGATCTTCAATATCGAAAATACCAGCTGGAAAACCTGAAGCATGAGTTTTCCATTTCAAGAACATTTGGACATATTTAATGACAAAAGTGAACAGAGGTGTGAATGATCCCAAACCTCATATATTTGAAGGATCTTATATCCTTTCTCCACGGCCAATTCTAATTCAGGGGTGGTGTAAACATCAAGAATTTTCCTCTTTCTCTCGGTATGAATACATATTCCATCCGAGCATTCTTTAGCACATGTTCTACATAACGTGAACACGAGCTTACCGTCATACCTGCTTGGAAAAACAGGTATGTATAAATCTTGAGGGAGAAGGACACAAACGTAAGAAACGTCAATATATTTAGTGTTCATATCCTTTATGTACTCGTCGATGATGGGGGTCTGATCATCAACTAATTTTTTTGGAATGCCGCTTGGGAACTTCTTAGTTTTCTGGACCCAGGGGTATAAGAATGTAAAATGTAAATAATTGATTTTAGCGGCGCCATTTGTAGGAGGGTAATAGTAGATGAAAGGTTCAGTTCCTCCCCCATATAGAGCATCACCGATGACAAGGCAATGATTGGCAAAGCAAAGGGAAGCAATAGTACTGCATTCAGTCAGACAATCAATCCTAATCATAACCATAAACATTTTTCTAAACTTTTCAAAACTCTTTCTCAGAATATCTACATCTTGCACACAATATTTAATGCATTCAGCTTTTATACCATAGTCTAGATTAGCATGCTAATTATAAAATGCATTAAATTCCCACTTTTCATCCTCAGCTCATCCTTGATGATTTTGCTGCCAAGTTTCTAGGCATTAAAAAAGTAGCTAGTACCCGCCGATCAAATGTTGTTGATGTTCACAAGTACAGGATCAAGGTGGATGAAGACTAAAGTCTTCAATCGAGGCCATGATTTAGAATCAGGCATTCAGAGAAGTTATTCGTCGGATCCTGGACCAACTCACTGAAGACATTGATTACCATGAATATGAAGTCAGGATCTGGTTCACCTTCAATGATGGAGACAGGAACGAGTTCCATGTCAACATACCCTATCAGGAGATAGTGAATAACAATGCCATCCAGTACTTGTGCAAGTCGATTGGAAGCTGCTTTCCAATCAGGAGACATGGCTACCTTTAGCGACTTTATTATTGAAGTTCAAGTCTCATAATCCATCTGGGAATGGTCCTCTAGTTCCTCAACTAGTCTATTTCGCTTCATAAAGATGTTATCAAAACTCATCTTCTACTAGAACAGAGAAATCCGAGTCCCCGATACTGTTGGATGTGGATTTAAAGCAATCGTTACTGCTAAAAGGTTAGTCAACTGAAGAACTTTTTATTATCAGGCCTAAGAGCAGCAGGACAGAGGCAAAAACATTAGCTAAGAGTTGTAACTTAAAGTTATGAAATACCTCTTGGTGCAGATAAATTTAAAATAATTGAAGAGTTTTAAAATGTAGGATTTTTGTATATAGCAGCGACGGGGAGGGAGGGTTGCATGTTGTTTATAGGCCTAGAAATCAATGATAGAGATACACCAGTTATACATTATTGGTTATGATAGAGACACTACTCATTATTACCCTATAACTAATGCTAGTATTAAATTAACATTAGGTAAATGTAAATGTTCAAAATATTAAGGGACAGATCTTTTGTTCTAAATGCTTACTCTTTTGTCACCAAATATGGTTTATCACCTTGAGAAAGAATGTGATTTCTATAAATGCAAGCAATGTCTCACATACACATGCTACAGGCACAAATGATGGTGATGATTTTCATCATTGTCCTACTATGTAATAGGTCCTTTTATAATGCTGCCAATGCTTTGAAAAATCATGAAAATAGTGTATGTAAGAAAATAAGAATATGTAATATGTGTGATGAAAAGATTTTTGCTGATAACTCAAGGCAAGTTCAGGCATGATTGTGTGAATGTAAGATGTTTTAAATGTGATGTTAAGTATAATCCTGATAATGGTGCTTCATGAAATGTTTTATGAAACCCTTAGAAAAGAAAAATGATGAGCAATGGGAAAAAAAGAAAGATGTGTTTACATTTTATTATGATGTTGAGACGTATAGACATAATGAAATAACGAAAGAGAATGGTAATAAGGTTGTTGACATGATTCCTTATTTGCTTGTAAGTCAATTAGTATGTTATAAATGTTCAGATAAAGAATTTACAGATGATGATCAGTGTGAAACTTGTGGTACGAAACGTACTGAAGGTATTTTATTTGAATATGGATACTGAAACTGAGTATGAACGTTGTCCAGTAGATAAATTCATTAACTACTTATTGCATTTTTCTGAAGCTCACCCTAAAACCCAAATCATTGTAGCTGCACATAACGGAGGAAAATTCGATTCTCAATTTGTATACAGTAAATTATTAGCTAGACCAGGTGCTGATGCAATATCTAGTAATCCTGTTAAAAGGGGTACGAAAATAATTACTATGACCACCCAGCATAACATTACATTTAAAGATACCCTGTTGTACATGCCCTGTGCCTTAAAGAAGTTGCCCAAATGCATGGGTATTACAGGGGATTTGGCTAAAGGTTTCTTCCCTTATAATTTTCTGAAAAAAGATACAGCTAATTATGTAGGTCGCATCCCTGCTCGTGATATGTTTGAAATTGATAGAATGACAGATTCTGAAAAGGTAGAATTTAATGATTTTTATAATTCATTTGCTAATAGAGACTATGATATTAAAGCTGAATGTACTAAATATTGTGTGCAAGATGTAGATATTCTACGAAAGAGTTTTGAAAAGTTTAGAAAAATGTTTATGGATATGTTTAGGATTGATTGTCTGACTGAATGCTGTACTATTGCTTCCCTTTGCTTTGCCAATCATTGCCTTGTCATCGGTGATGCTCTATATGGTGGGACGGAACTGAACCTTTCGTCTACTATTACCCTCCTACAAATGGCACCGCTAAAATCAATTATTTACATTTTACATTCTTATACCCCTGGGTCCAGAAAACTAAGAAGTTCCCTACAGGCATTCCAAAAAAACTAGTTGGTGATCAGATCCCTAGCATTGACGAGTACATAAAGGATATGAATTCAAAATATTTTGGTGTTTCCTACGTACGTGTCCTTCCTCCTCAAGATTTATACATTCCTGTTTTACCAGGCAGGTATGACGGCAAGCTCGTGTTCACATTATGTAGAACATGCGCTAAAGAATGTCAGGATGGAGTATGTACTCATACCGAGAGGCAGCGTGAAATTCTCGGTGTCTACACTTCCCCAGAATTAGAATTGGCTGTGGAGAAAGGATATAAGATTCTTCAAATCTATGAGGTTTGGGTCTTCACACCTCTGCTCACTCTGTTCATTAAATATGTCCAAACGTTCCTGAAATGGAAAACTGAAGCTTCAGGTTTTCCTGCAGGTATTACCGATATTGACGATCCTGAATTTGATAGGTTCATTGAAGCGTTTTTCGAAAAGGAAGGTGTCAGACTGGATAAGGACCAGATTAAAAACAATCCAGGACTCAGATACATCGCCAAACTCTGTCTCAATTCCCTTTGGGGTAAAATGGCAGAACGGTCTCCAAACATAGAAGATATCATCTGCCATACTGATGCTGAAGTTTGGGAGTTATTCAAGCAGGCTGAACTTGAAGTAAGGAATATTGAAGTAGCTGGCACAAAACATATTGTCACTGTACGCAACACAGCGTATGCTGATAATTCTTCTAAAGCTACAAATCTCGCCGGTTGCTTCATTCACCACTGCTCATGCCAGGGTAAAACTCTACAGACTTCTAGAAGCTGTTGTCCATAGAGTAGTAATTTGTGATACGGACAGCTATATCTTTGTGACGAAGGACGGCGAACATGTACCGGAGACAGTAGATTTCTGGGTGATTTAACTGACGAATTTGAGGCGGGACTTACAGGTGATAGTTATGTATGTACAGGTCCAAAATCTTACGCTGTGAGGGTAATAAAATCAAACGGGGATGTTAGTCATATTCTTAAAAGCCAAAGGTTTAACACTAAATAAAACAACTTCGGGGATAATTAATTTTGAAGCCATGTTAAAAATTGTTTTAGATAAAATTGATAAAGATTCTAATGAAGAGGAAAGGGAATGGGTTATGGGTGACGATCAATATTATGAAGGGCTTAAGGATAGGGATGTGACAGCTATAGCCATAGACCAAATGAGAAACCCTCAAGGTGAACAAACTTTACATAATGTAGCACACAATAAAGATGTTTCCACTAACCCTAATGTAAATACAACCCGTACATATTTAGAATATAAAATTCAACAATTTAAGGCCGATAAAAAAGGAGGGGTATCAATAACGAAAGGGAAGAAAAAGTTAAGAATGACATCTACCAAACGAGCTTAATTAAAAATACTGCTCGCACAATCCCCTTTGGGTATAGGGGTCCCCTCCCTCCCCTATAATCATGTCGCTTGCTTGCTTTATATCCAAAATAAATGTTAATAATTTGTAATTATTTATGTATAATATATATATATATATATATATATATATATATATATATATATATATATATATATATATATATATATATATATATATATATATTGTATTTTTGTTATATTAATTAATACAAATTAAATGTTAGTAATGTATAATATGTGTATATAATGTATATGTTAAATTAATAAAAATAAAAATAAAAATTTTCTTACTACCACAAACCCATTTTTATTTGCACTATGTTTTGAAAAATAATTAGCATGACGCAATAAAAAGATGAAAATAAATACAAGGGACATAAGAAAAAAATAAAAATAAATATATTTTTTTTTTTTTTAATAATAATAATAATGAAAATGAAGAAAGCAATAATAATAATAATAATAATAATAATAATAATAATAATAATAATAATAATATAATAATAATAATAATAATAATAATAATATATAATAATAATAATAATAATAATAATAATAATAATAATAATAATAATAATAATAATAATAATAATAATAATAATAATAATAATAATAATAAGAAAAAAATATAATAATAATTAATAAATAATAATAATAAATATAAAGAACTAAAGAAAATAATAATAAATATAAGGAATTAAAGAAAAAATAATAAATATAACAAAAGAAAAATAATAATAATAATCATTTATTATATTAACAACCGGAAGCATCGACAGTCTGTCTGTCTGTTTGTCCACCGCGAATTAACAAGATTTCCGACTTAATTAAACATTAATTTATTTAATTAAAAAATATTCCCACAAGAAACAATAAAAAAGAGTCCACGGCGGGTTGTTAAAAGTTTAACACATTTTAACCGCAGGTGGTTGGTGGTAGGGATGCCGATATTTAAAAAAGTATCGATACATCGATTATCGATAATTTTTTAAAATATTAAATTGCCATCGATTCTATCGGTTAAAAATATCGATATATCGGTTTTAGAAAATATATTTTAAATTTATATAATATAATTATATATATATATATATATATATATATATATATATATATATATATATATATATATATATATATATATATATATATATATATATATATATATATATATATATATATATATATATATATAGTATAGGGGAGCTATATTGAGGACACAGGTGAGGCCATAGATGGGCTCCTAGGGCGTAGCTCCAGGGTACCCCAGTAACTAGGGCTACGCCCCAAGGTACCCTTGTCCCCTGGGGAGTATGCCCATAGTACCTTATGTGTTATAAGGCCCAAGCATGTACGGCCCCCAGGGTGAAGTTCCTCTCCCCCCCAGAAAAAAAAAAATATATATATATATATGGTGGTTGACTCCCCTTAGAGAAAAAATTATTAATATATATATATATATAATATATATATATATATATATATATATATATATATATATATATATATATATATATATATATATATGATTTGATCCCATGACTCTGGCACCTAGCCCCATGGTACCCCCCAAAAAAAAATTTTAAATATTAAAAATAAAATAAAATTTTTTTAAAAATTTATTTATGTATATATATATATATATATATATATATATATATATATATATATATATATATATATATATATATATATATATATATATATATATATATATATATATATTCTCATCCATCCCCCGAAAAAAAGATACTGTTTATTAAATAAATAATTTTAAGTAAATTCTGAAAGTTATAGTTATAGATGCAGTTGATATGAAAATCTTTGTTAAGTGTAAAAAGATTAAATATAAGAATGTTATTTATCTGTATAGGAAGTAACCCTATGAATAATTTAGAAAGCATGAAAATGTTATGGGCATCTATGTTATTCGTTAATTACTTGTATTCTCTGAAGATACTTTACCTTAGTATATGTGTATGTAGCAATTTATATCGGATGTTTGATGAAATAAAAGAAGTAAAATTAAATATTTTAAAAGAAAAATGTTAATAAAATAAATATTTTGAAGTTCTAAACAGTGTAAGATAGTTTATAAAAGAGTCAAACATTAAGAAAATAGATGAAGTGTGACAAATATAAAAGTTTATATGATATAGTTATATTAAATGCTTGTACCATTCAAAAGTAAATGAATAAGTTATTAGTTTGCTTAGCCTCAATATTGATGATGTTGATGTATGTTGACTAGAATTGCTAAATTTGAGAATTCCTATGTTTTATGCTGGCCGAAGCCTTAGTTGGAATATTTGTATTGTCGATATATTGGCCTCTAAAGCATGTTAATTTATCAAGACCCATAAGAGAGTAAATGAAGTGTGAAAAAGCAGAGTTTTTGCAAGTTAGTTATATTCGTAGAATTAGGTATTCTTATGTTTGATGTTGTTAGAAATCTTGGTATGGATGTTTGTATTGCCTAAGTAAATGTATGCTAAATAAATGAAATGTATATATATATATTATGAGTTACGACACATGCTGGTGAGGATTCGGTCTTTATCACGAGAAATCGCATAAATATGAAAGGAAAGATGGAGAAAGGGTATTTAGCATATGAAGAAATATAGACTTTGCCATCTTTCGGTGCTAAGTGTGTCGGTTTTTTATTTGAATTGAGTGTAATGGGATCTAATATATAAGTTCATATGGGTGAAAATTAATGATGATAATAAAAGGAAAGAGAATTTGCCGTGTTAGTAAGGATGCTATCCTAAACCATAA